>JAQBSW010004784.1:0-64870 GCA_029291075.1 Eudiplozoon nipponicum
ATTGAGGATTTCAGTGATAAAGCCCGCAATAGAGAAATAAAAAAGTAAGAATTAGACATGATAAAAAACTAGCTGACTTGGGAATTTATAGACCCCAAGATAGTGACAATTTAATCGGAACTAATAGAATAGTAAACTTATCAACATTAAATCATAAAAATGATCAAGTTGAACTACTCAACCGTGGTTTAAACATGGCTTTTCCAAATGAAAGATCGGTTAGAAATGAATTAATTACTGAGGCTGTCAAAATGGCACAACTTCTTTCGGATAAGGATAGGATGAAATCTGAATTAGACGTTGCCTCAATGGTTTTAACACACCAAGAGGATAAAGTTAAGCCTAACTATGAAATTAGACGTCTCAGAACGATATTTTGTACCAAATAATGTTATATGTTTAAAGGCGTGAATATCTAATGAAAGGTCAGTCTGAGGTATATAAATATTATGACTAGAGGAAATAACACACTTGCTTCATTTGCAACTGATGAAGGCCTACGGTAAGCTTGGCCGAAATATATTGATGAAAGAAAATTACTGGAACAATGAAAGCTGCGTTAGTCAAAACGCAGATCAGGTAATTACAATTATTCCAGGTGCGCATCAATGCAACTCCTTCAAGAAACATTTAACATGGAACTATAAAATAAATGCCATTAAATGGTATAATAAATATACGCTAATGAAACAACAAATCGTGAGGCAGGTGTCAAATATTTCCTTTTTAAGTATTTGTTTAAAACATGATGTTATTCCTAAATGTTTTCGTTTTAAACTAAATTTTAAGTTAAATGCTTATGGCATGTCTCTTAAGCATGACCTTTGTATAAATATTATAAAAACTTTGATTCGTGATTTAGTTAAACGTAAAATTATACTTATTCAGAAAAAAACTAAACTAAGATCGATGTTAACTTCTCTTTTGCACGCAGATGATTTTAAATGCATTGATGATTTCAGTGATAAAGCCCGTAATAGAGAAATAAAAAAAGTAAGAATTAGACACGATATAAAATTAGCTGACTTGGGAATTTATAGATCCCAAGAACGTGATAATTTAATCGGGACTAATAGAATAGTAAATCTATCATCATTAAATCTTAAGAAGGATCAAGTTGAACTACTTAATCGTGGTTTAAAAATGGCTATTCCTAATGAAAGATCGGTTAGAAACGAATTAATTACTGAGGCTGTCAAAACGGCAAAGCTTCTTTCGGATAATGATAAGGTGAAATTTGAATTAGACGTTGCCTCATTGGTTTTAACACACAAAGAGGATAAAGTTAAACCTAATTATGAAATTAAACGTCTCAGAAAAGATTTAGTATCAAATAATGTTATATGTCTTAAGGCGGATAAAGGAGGAGCTACAGTTCTGATGAATCAATCTGATTATAACAATAAAATGACAGAACAGTTAAGTAATGCTGACGTATACATTAAAATAACAAAAGACCCTACTGATAAGTTACAATGGCATTTAAAATGATCAGTCTTATGGTTTTCATAAAATTGAAGATTATTTCACACGGATAAAGCTCGAAATAATGTGCGTGTACTTTGCAGGCTGTTGCTCTAACCAATCGGCCACACAGACAAGTAATTGCATGTGATTTCACTTATATATTAAGAATAGCTTATTTGCTCTGTCTCTAATTACGTGGAGACTAGATGACATCATTCAAACATAACATTCCAGCAACCCACGCCCAATCTTCCATTGTAAAACAGACAATATCCTACTCGAGCAAACGTTAATGAATTAAACTTTTATGTTATTCAACGTGCGACGAAAGCCATTAGTTCATTCAAGAGAGCGATCCCGCTGTAAACACCAGTCCCATTACATACGTACATTTTGCAATATAAAATTAAAATTGAATAATGTAAAAAAGGTACTTAATCAAGTAGACAGGTTTCATTTTTAATGGTTACTCTTTACGAATTTTCCAACAAATTCCCGAGGTCAGGGTTCGAACCTGCGCACGTGTACCTTGCAGATTGTTGTCCTATCCAGTCTACCACCTAGATTTGAAGATTTCAGTAACTTAAGTCTACACCAACAAACGCAATGGGTTTGCCTTAACTGACTGTTATCAACAACAACAGTTAGCTGACCTTATACTCTTGTGTTCCCGTTGATACCATAATAGCCTGTCGGAGGGGTTGATTTAAAGGCGTATTACCAAGGATTATTAAAGAAAAATCTACAATGGCAGTCTTTATATTTTGTATCTCAATGATAGTATTTATATGCATAAATTCATCACTGATTTTCCACACAAAATATTTCACAGCAAATTGGATTTCAAATAAAAATGCCATAGGGAAAATTATTTACCTCTCCAGGAGGCGAGAATGCTGTTTCTGGTTCAATGTGCATCATATCAGCATATTGACCACATTCTTAAGTCAGTGCGTTCTTTTAAATATTTTTCGCAAATTTACTTATTGACGCAATACAAGGATACCAAAATGTACAAATCAGCAATAATGGAGTAAATTAAATAACGACAATAAATTACCAAAATAAGACTCAATCCTAATGATAATATTTAGTGAGCAGAATTGCACGAGATGAATGTTTAAGTTTAATCCAGAATAGGAAAAGGGCACAATCTGAAAGATTAATTCAGTCCTCCGTTTATGATTGGTTAAACCATGGGCTTTATAAAAACAGCAATAAACTCTTATCGGTCATGTAAGTACAATGATCAAATACATAGGCAAAAATATTACATACCGGTTAGAAAAATATATTTTAAGAGCAAGTGAAAGTTTTCATCACACGTTTATAAGAAAAGTATTTACCTCCCCATGGGGCACAGAAGTTGCATTAGGTTCCATATACAGCAGCTCCCCTTTCTGATTAAGCAATTCTTGTAAGATTAACTGGCTATTTTCTTGTTCTTGCTCAATTTCCCACCGCTTCATTTGTAGATATTGTTGCTGTTGAAGTATAATGATTTTAAACATAAAATAAGCAACAAGGGAAAAATAAAGCCAGAATTAGTTAATTTAGACTGTTGGAAAATTTATTCATTTCGAAACCGTCAAATATAAAATTAATTTAACTCTAACCAATCGTGTAATAAACTGATCTAAAATGAAACTTATTTTAAATCAAGTTTGCGAGCTTGAAGTAAATACCATTCCCATTGTATTGAACCGGTCGTCTGACAACATAGCAAAAATAACGCCAGTCGCACGCACTGAAGCATTTGGACCGGGTGTGCTGTATCTTTTCTAACTGATCAGTCTTATGGTTTTCATAAAAATTAAGATTAAAAACCCTAAAAATCCCAAAGACTTATATTGAAAGACTCTGCTCACCTGAACATTCCGTAAACAAATTACTCAAATATGCATTAACTCACATCGGAGTGCCAGAGATGTACTTAAGCAAAACACTGTGGATCAATATGTCATGATAGCACAGTCACCAGGTTTAAAAATACTGTTATTTTGTATTACAAATAGCATGCCGAAGAACAAATTAGCTCGAATAGAACCATAATGATATATCAGAGCAGCAGAAATGAAAGATACATACACATGTAAACTGGCATCTCATTAGTAGGTGCTGATATTACGCTCTAGAAAGCAATATATATTTGGTCTAGAAATACTGAACGGTTTTACGTGAAAAAATCTTATACGAATGTGTGTTAAAGTAGAATTGGGGTGAAATTCATAAAATGATTTCGGCCATACACCTTCAAAGCAACAAACTAAATAAAAAATATGCCGATAATGTAAATCCAAACAATCAGAACTCCAAGAATGTCAGTTTCCAAATTTTCTGATAACCTCGACAACATTTGTTTAAATAAATAACTTTTAACCAGTCATCGAAAAATCTAGCAAAACTAACATGAATGATAAAACGTAAAATAAAAACTAATATATATATATATATATATATACAAATCTATATGCATATATATATATACATATATATAAATGAAATTGTGTATTAGAAAAAAATTATTTCAAACGGGGCAGGAAGGTGTGAGAGAGTTATAGTGAGAGAAAAAGGGTGGGGCAAGAGGTGGATGTTTAAAGAATTAGAATAGGAAGAATTGATAAAGTGATGGAGAATGAGGGAGCAATAGAGGAGAGAGAGAGAGAAGGAGACAGAGGAAGAAAAAGATAATGCGAAATATATAATGTGAGATAAAGAGGGAGAATGGCTGAAAGGGAGAGCGAAGTAGATAGAAGAAGACAGGAAGAGAGAGAGTGTGTGCGCGATTGCGATAGAGCGCACATCATATAGAGGAAGTGAGAGGGAGAATGAGAGACGGAGTACGATTTAAGGGGGGTGAATGAATGAGAGCGTGACAGTAAAAGAGAATGACTGGTAAGGAGAGGCAGTGAGTGAAAGAGATAGTTAATGAGAGATGGAGGGATGGAAAAAGAGTCAAAAACTCAAAGAGAGAAAGAGTGGTGGGGAGAATTTGAGTGGAAAAAGAAAAGAAGATAAAATAAGGCAGATAGAGGGAGGAGAGAAAAGGGAGATATTTAAAGTGCGAGAGTTTTATAGAAAGAGAGAGCGATAGAGAAATTGATATATAGGGAGTGAAGGATAGAGAGAGGGAGATATTTGGAGAAGAGAGTAAGAGAAAAATTACACGTGAGATGTAAAATGTTTGAGGAAGAAAACATGTGAGCAAGAGATGATGAGAGGATAAAACAGAAAGGAAGAGGAAAAACAGAGTGAGACTGAGTGAGATTTTGATGGATAATAAGGAAGAAAGAGGGTCAGATATAGCAAGTAAAGATAAAATGAGAGTAAGTGAGAGGGAGAGAGATAGTGAGTGAGAAAAATAGAATCAGTGAGAGAGCGAAAGCGAAAGAGAAATAGAGAGGGGTAGCGAGAGGGACAGTGTAAAGAAGAGAGAGGGAAGACGGCAGAGAAGGTGTCAGAGGGTGGGAAGGCGAGAAAGATGAGTAGTGTTAGAAAGAAAAAGAGTAGGAAGAGGAGGAGAGAGTTAGCAATGAGTAGAGAGAGAGAGAGTGCGAGTGAATTATTATGCGTATATCCATTAATTAGCCACATTAAAAGCGTAAGCATAAAGCTAATTATAATTTAGCCATTAGTTGAAGCGAGGATATTTCATATTGAAGAATGGCGACACAGCTGCCAACAGAAAGAAATGTGCTATGGCAATAAATTTGCACACTCCTTTTTCCACAATGAAATTATTACGTCCAAGCCTAATGAAATAGTTACCAATTTTCATATTCCTACTAACGTCACTATTTGATCGAGAGTAGGATAGACGAACAATCGTCTTAGGTCATTATAGTTTTATTTAAATCAACCAATGGTTATACAAAAATTACGTCATAGTAAAGAGTGAAAGTCGACGTAAACACAAAGCGTATTGAACAACCGACATATAAAAATGTATGAATATTAATCCTTTGTCTGAAAACCAAGCAGGATTCGATTTCACATAAATGACAATTTCGAGACCAAACATTTATTTGGATAAATTGCAAGCTAAAAGTATTTGTTAGTGGAACTGTGGCTCCACAGTCCTGTTGGATGCAATTTCTATTGCAAATCTGCTTACAGACAAATTCTTTCTTTAACCAACGGATTTCTCGCCTCAGTAACAATGTGTAGAGGCAAGACTGTGTTAAAAGTATAGACCCCACACACGCAAGTGAACCAAATACGACCTTCGATGTTAACAAAATAAGTCAGCAAATCATTTCTTTCTACATTTTCAGGCCAACCGACGTGCTGCAGAATTGTGTGTCGTCATCCTCCAATTATTTATTTCTTGTATAATACTTCAAAAAGTTATATTCAGTGCGTGCTTTTTAGCAGCTCATGGGTTGAAGCCGAACTAATTTTCTTGCCAACATAGTTAGCAGGTACTCGTAGTGTAGATCTACGCTTTTGTTTAGCCACATATAAGGATAAACCGCGTGATGCGCCTTACTGTTGTGATGCTAAACGCCGTAGGAAGCACTGCTCATTCACAAAAGTATTTGAGGAATCTAGTCGAGAGGATTTAGTTTTGCTTTCTTCTTACTACATAGTATCTGCTCAGGGTTTCACGGTGTGTTTAATGTTACTCTCACAAATACTACAAAGTTAAGTAATTAGCCAACGTCACGGTTTTGTCATTGCGTTCAGGAATACATAAACGAAAGACAGAAATTGCAAAATAAAGAGGAAACTCATGTATAAGGAACATCGGTGCAGTGCTAGTACCTCACCTACTACAAAATGATAGATAATCTGTGGAGTTAGTGATCTAAAATTCACTTTACACTATTCCTAACAAGATAAATTGATTACTAATTACAGAATACTTCCTCTAATGTTAACGATATATTTTGAAAGAAACACGTAAAAAATAAAAACAGACTGCAAGGAAATAATACAAACTTTCCAAGAAGAGCAAATTACAATGTTATAAAGTCTAAATAATATAAATAAAAAACTTAATTTATCATGAATTCAATAATATATACTAGAAAATATGAGAGCCAACTTAAGATTACTCTCGCTTAATTCTACAAATACGCTACAGTAAAACTAATAGAGCCAGTAACGACTATCTCGAATTCCATACTTCAAATAATGTTAAGACTTTTGCTCATCTTAAACGCTAACAAAAGGAATGTAAACAAATAGAATATTACTTTATCACTTGCAAAACACAAATAATTCGATTAAACAAAGAAATGCAAGCTTTCTGCATAAGAAAAGCGCTAAAGAAATGTAAACAAATCAAATATGGATTTATAACAGTTAAAACTACTTGTTGCGGAGAGCTAATATAAATGCAAGTACGTATTAGGTGTTGCAAATCTAGTAACAACTTAGTATTGATTTACTGAAGAAACAGGTGTTCAGTAATAGTTCTGTCTGTTCAGAAATGACATATTGTGACGGAGAACTTATACCTATGCAATTGTGTATAAGGCATTACGTATCTAGTAACAAATTAGTTGAAATATGACAAGAAGGATAAACCAAAGATAGCATGAACGGTAAGTATAATCTCGTGCTTACTGGCGACTTATCAGTGGGAGCCGGTATTACGCCCTCTTCGCGAATGTGCATGCTGTCTTTGGTTTATCCTTCTGATAATATTTGAACTAATTAGTTTACTAACTAAGCGTAATTAAATGCCATTCATATCGTTAATATCTAATTTCTTAATCTTCTTTTGCGTGTCAATGGTTATGGATCTATCACATTTAGGCAAATAATAGTAAAATTAAGGCTTCTAACTTTGCTATACGGCTTTAAGTTGCGATAAAAATTGTTGTAGGGATAGTATTCAAATTATAGGTATTTGCTTATTTGAGTGCAAATATATCACGTTAGATATTTCAAATGCAGTGCTCGATGAAATCTAAACCAACTAGGCACTAAGCCAAAGGTAGAGTTTCAAAGATTTATTCGCTCAATTTCGTAGTAAAATCGAATTTATTATTGTGAATTGTTCACCTAATGAATACACAATGTATTAAAAATCAAAGGCATTCTGGGTTAATCAAATTTGTTCAAAAATTTAAAAAAATATTTTAATGCATCTAGAAAATATGCGAGTATGCTTAATAAAATGGGAGCTAAGTATACACATCATTAATAAGTATTTATTTTAGATTAAGGCAAAGATTTACACCACTGGACGAAATAAATGTTTAAATATACACAACCGCAATAAGTACGTTTTTACATTATGGCTAGGTTTAAAATATTACGTCATTGTGCAAATTGGTTTAAATAGAGTGCAGAATTGCACGAGGTGTAGGTTCATTTATAATTCAAAACATAAGATAAATACGCCATCAGAATGTTAATTCAACCAAACTCTTAAGACCTGTTAAAATATAGGCGCCATAACAAATATAATAAGCTATTATTTCGCCTTAATTACAATGATCGAATAGAAACGCAAGACTTTTTCATACAGTTTAGAAAAGCTAAATTATTTTTAGAGAAAATTAAAATTTTCGACACACAAATATAAGAAAATCATTTACCTCCCCTTGGGGCACGAACATTGCCTTTGGTTTCGTATACAGAATTTCTCCTTTCTGATTACGCCATTCCTCCAAGATTATCTGGCTATTTTGTGATTGCTCTTGGTATATTTGCTGCGTTTCGATTTGTAGTTCATTTTGCTGTTGAGGTATATACGAGTTCGCATATAAGACATGCTACAATGTAAGCAAAATTCAGAATTTTAAATAATAAAATGTTGGGAGATTTAGACATATGGGTGGACACCGTAAAATGATAAAATGTTAAGAATTATTTATAACATCTAACAAATCCGATCTATAAAATACCACATGTTTTATGTCCATCATTTTAATCTGGTACCAATTTTCAAACACAATCTACAACTGCTTGAATCAGTATAATGTGCATTTGGAATTTCTGCAATATTTTTTTAAAATTTCTTTAATAACTGTTATATAAAGTGTTACATAGTTTTAAGTACATTGCCCTTATAATAAGCAAAATCAAATTAGAATGATAAACCAATTTTTTAAAAGCGCATCACCAAAATATTTGATGATAATACGTAAGCAGTAATCGAGCAGATGTTCATCCAATCATAATTTGAAGCTTATTGAAATTCATTGTTGACAAATATGATTTCTCTAGTCGATTCTATCAATGTTTGTCTCCATTTGCTTTATCATTTCGCACTAGCTTAGCAAACACTTTGAAGTAAGTAGATTGGCACATTTGAGTAACATTTAAGGAGTGAAATTTTCGCAATTGTGCGCAAATTAGAAAACCCGTAGTTCCTGTTTGTCCTCGAGCAGGTCAAGTGCGTTCTTTTAAAAAAATTTCGCACATTTACTTATTGGCGCAATACAAGGATACCAAAATGTACAAATCAGCAATAATGGAGTAAATTAAATAACGACAATAAATTACCAAAATAAGACTCAATCCGAATGATAATATTTAATGAGCAGAATTACACGAGATGAATGTTTAAATTTTATCGAGAACAGGAAAAGGGCACAATCTGATAGATTAATTCAGTCCTCCGATTATGAATGGTTAAACCATGGGCTTTATCAAAACAGCAATAAACCCTTATCGGTCATGTAAGTACAATGATCAAATACATAGGAAAAAATATTACATACCGGTTAGAAAAATATATTTTAAGAGCAAGTGACAGTTTTCATCATACGTTTATAAGAAAAGTATTTACCTCACAATGGGGCACAGAAGTTGCATTAGGTTCCATATACAGTTGCTCCATTTGTAGATATTGTTGCTGTTGAAGTATAAGGATTTTACACAACAAAAGAAACATAAAGCCAGAATTAGTTAATTTAGACTGTTGGAAAATTTATTCATTTCGAAACCGTCAAATATAAAATTAATTTAACTCTAACCAATCGTATAATAAACTGATCTAAAATGAAACTTAATTTAAATCAAGTTTGTGAGCTTGAAGTAAATACCATTCCCATTGTATTGAACCGGTCGTCTGACAACATAGCAAAAATAACCTTGCATGATCGTCATTAGAATACGACAGGACACTGACATACAAGGATAAAACCGCAATGAATATATATGAAAACCAAAGTTAGATATGCTGCTCTTACATCAAGTAGTCTCCAATACATTGTACTTGACTGGAAATCTTCGGCTGAACAATCAGCTACGTTAAATACTGTTTGTTGCGAAGAGCTAATATATATGCAAGTATGTATTAGGTTTTGCGAACCTAGTAACAAATTAGTTCAGTTGTGACCAGAAGGATAAACCAAAGGCAGCATGAACGGAAAGTATAATCTCATGCACATTCGTTTCCTGCTTACTGGCGACTCATCAGTAGGAGCCGGTATTACGCCCTTTAACCACTATATATTTGGTAGAAGAATGTGGAATAATGGGACGGTACAGTCTCCTAGACGAATGTGTAAACCTGTAATAGTGAAGCTAACATAATCTAAAGTCAACGACAATACGACTTCAATTCTAACTCACACTATATAATATATATACCGAGTCTGTAAAGGATACTAACACTATAGCTATTGTGTTAGTAACTGATACCTTTTTTGAAATCGATGAGTACCGGATACTAACACTATGGTTTCCGAGTCGGTACATGATACCAACCTGATGGATATAAATTTTTGCTAAAGTTCACCCAAATTGAGAATGACAACAATTTCCGAACACCTGTTACTCCAGTTAAACCATACACTCTGGTCTTCATCGATATCAGTTATCTCATTTCGCGGTAAGAATGACATCATTCAATTCAATATATTATAGTTAAATACTGTTTGTTGCGAAGAGCTAATATATATGCAAGTATGTATTAGGTTTTGCGAACCTAGTAACAAATTAGTTCAGTTGTGACCAGAAGGATAAAACCAAAGGCAGCATGAACGGAAAGTATAATCTCATGCACATTCGTTTCGTGCTTACTGGCGACTCATCAGTAGGAGCCGGTATTACGCTCTTTAACCAATATATATTTGGTAGAAGAATGTGGAATAATAGGACGGTACAATCTCCTAGACGAATGTGTAAACCTGTAATAGTGAAGCTAACATAATCTAAAGTCAACGACAATACGACTTCAATGCTAACTCACACTATATAATATATATACCGAGTCTGTAAAGGAATACTAACACTATGGCTATTGTGTTAGTAACTGATACCTTTTTTGAAATCGATGAGTACCGGATACTAACACTATGGTTTTCGAGTCGGTACATGATAACAACCTGATGGATATAAATTTATGCTAAAGTTCACCCAAATTGAGAATTACAACAATTTCCGAACACCTGTTACTCCAGTTAAACCATACACTCTGGCCTTCATCGATATCAGTTATCACATTTCGCGGTAAGCATGACATTATTCAATTCAATATATTAAAGTTAAATACTGTTTGTTGCGAAGACTAATATATATGCAAGTATGTATTAGGTTTTGCGAACCTAGTAACAAATTAGTTCAGTTGTGACCAGAAGGATAAACCAAAGGCAGCATGAACGGAAAGTATAATCTCATTCACATTCGTTTCGTGCTTACTGGCGTCTCATCAGTTGGAGCCGGTATTACGCCCTTTAACCACTATATATTTGGTAGAAGAATGTGGAATAAGAGGACGGTACCGTTGACTTTAGATTATGTTAGCTTCACTATTACAGGTTTACACATTCGTCTAGGAGATTGTACCGTCCTATTATTCCACATTCTTCTACCAAATATATAGTGGTTAAAGGGGCGTAATACCGGCTCCTACTGATGAGTCGCCAGTAAGCACGAAACGAATGTGAATGAGATTATACTTTCCGTTCATGCTGCCTTTGGTTTATCCTTCTGGTCACAACTGAACTAATCAGCTACGTTGTTCGATGCATGGTTAAATATAATGAAATTAGTGGTTACTTGAAGCACACAAACTTTAAATGCATTGAGGATTTCAGTGATAAAGCCCGCAATAGAGAAATAAAAAAGTAAGAATTAGACATGATAAAAAACTAGCTGACTTGGGAATTTATAGACCCCAAGATTGTGATAATTTAATCGGGACTAATAGAATAGAAAACTTATCAACATTAAATCTTAAGAATGATCAAGGTGAACTATTCAACCGTGGTTTAAACATGGCTTTTCCAAATGAAAGATCGGTTAGAAATGAATTAATTACTGAGGCAGTCAAAATGGCACAAATTCTTTCGGATAAGGATAGGATGAAATTTGAATTAAACATTGCCTCAATGGTTTGAACACACCAAGAGGATAAAGTTAAGCCCAACTAGGAAATCAGACGTCTCAGAACGGATTTCGCATCAAATAATGTTATATGTCTAAAGGCAGATAAAGGAGGAGCTACAGTTCTGATGAATCAATCCGATTATAACAATAAAATGACAGAACAGTTAAGTAATGCTGACGTATACATTAAAATAACAAAAGACCCTACTGATAAGTTACAATGGCATTTAAAATGATTAATCAATAATATAATTAATAATGAAGAATTGGTTTCGACGCATGGTAACACTCTCATTCAAAGAGATAAGGTTGCACCCGGAGTTTATGGTTTAATTAAAGTGCTTAAGCCAGGTTATACTTTAAGAATTACAATGAATGTACAACACTCCCAAACATATAAACTTTCAAAGTTTGTGCCATAGAATAAGAAAATATTCCTATTTCTTAAAACATATCTTGCTAAATTCATATAATTTGGTTGAAATGGTTGATAAATATGTACAAGATGAATAGGATATATTAGTAAGCTTAGGTGTAGTAACAATATATACACGAATATACCAGTGTCTGAGACTCTGGATTGTTTTAAGCGTTTCCTAGTTGATCACCCGGTAAAATTAGAAGGAAGCAAAATGACGATAGGACAAGTCATGGAGATGATGTGTTCTCCACTTATTTTAAATTTCGGAAGGACTTTTATAAGCAAATTCGAGGCGTTTTTATGGGACAACCTTTGTCGGTCCCAATAGCTTATATCTTTATGCATTATTTAGAAGATAATCTGTTGGACAAGGCTCTATTGAAACCAAAATTGCACCTACGTTTCTTGGATGAAATATTAATAATCTGGAACCATGGTCATAAGGAAATAGTAAATTTCTTAAATTAAGCTAATCGATTGAGCGAACTCCAATTTACATAAGAAAAGGAATCATCAGGTGAATTACCATATTGGGATGTCCAATTAAATAGAAATGGTCAGAAATTGGGAAGAGATATTTATAGGAAGGATACTTATTCAGAAATCTTTCTTAATTTCAAGTCTAATCACCCGTAACGTATGAAAGTCGGTATCTTAAAGTCATTAACATTAAGAAGTCTTAAGTTAACATATATAAAGCATAGAGCTTTAAATCTACAGACTCCAAACTCGGCCCAGCGCAGCAGAATGATCTGGCCTGTTGTACTATATCTTTCCTAACTGATCAATCTTATGTGTTTCATAAAAATTAAGATTATATATCATAAAAATCCCATAGACTTATATTCAGAAGACACTGCTCACCTGAAAAATCCGCAAACAAATTACTTAACGATGCATAAACTAACATCCAAGAGACAGAGATTTACTCAGTCAGAAATAAGGTGTTCTATGCAGAGCGTACAAATTTGATTCATTTACAATTTTTCTGACCAGACTTTAAAGATTTGTTTTTTTACAGAAAATGGTCTAAGCAAGTCTAATATGTAAACTGTAAAAATCTAAATTTCCTAGTAAACAATTAATTACAAAAAAGAATCGACCTTAGCAGTTTATTCAGTTTACGTTATTAATTTAGCTTGAGATATCCAACTTTTTGAAACTTTATTTAAACTTATTATTATTATTATTATTCTAAGACTAAAATTATCAACTCTAACTCCTTCTAAAGCTTTAACTCTACAGACTCCAAAATCGGCCCTGCGCTTCAGACTGATCTGACCGGGTGTGCTATATCTTTGCTAATCAATCAGTCTTATTCTCTTCATAAAAATAAAGATAAAGAATAATAAAAATCCCATAGACTTATAATAAAAAGACTCTGCTCACCTAAACATTCCGTAAACAATTTACTTACCGATGCCTAAACTAACACTCAAAAGACAGAGATGTACTCAGACAGAAATAAAGTGTTCCATACAGGACGCAAAAATTTGATTCGTTTACAATTTTTCTCACCTGACTTTAAAGATTTGTTTGTTACAGAAAATGTCAAATTTGTAACTGTAAAAATCCAATTTTACTAGTAATTAATTTATTACAAAGAAGAACTGACCTTAGGAGTTTATTCAGATTACGTTAGTAATTTGGCTTGAGAAAGTCAAATTTCTGATATTCTGTTTAAACTTAATATGACTGTTATTATTCTGAGACTCAAATTATCAACCCTTACTCCATCTAGAGCTTTTATTCTACAGACTCCAAACTGGGTCAAGCGCTTCAGACTGATCTGGCGGGGTGTGATATCACTTTTCTGACTGATCAGTCTTATGGTTTTCATAAAATTGAAGATTATTTCACACGGATAAAGCTCGAACTTATGCGCGTGTACTTTACAGGCTGTTGCTCTAACCAATCGGCCACACAGACAAGTAATTGCATGTGATTTCACTTATATATTAAGAATAGCTTGTTTGCTCTGCCTCTAATTACGTGGAGACTAGATGACATCATTCAAACATAACATTCCAGCAACCCACGCCCAATATTCCATTGTAAAACAGACAATATCCTACTCGAGCAAACGTTAATGAATTAAACTTTTATGTTATTCAACGTGCGACGAAAGCCATTAGTTCATTCAAGAGAGCGATCCCGCTGTAAACACCAGTCCCATTACATACGTACATTTTGCAATATAAAATTAAAATTGAATAATGTAAAAAAGGTACTTAATCAAGTAGACAGGCTTCATTTTTAATGGTTACTCTTTACGAATTTTCCAACAAATTCCCGAGGTCAGGGTTCGAACCTGCGCACGTGTACCTTGCAGATTGTTGTCCTATCCAGTCTACCACCTAGATTTGAAGAGTTCAGTAACTTAAGTCTACACCAACAAACGCAATGGGTTTACCTTAACTGACTGTTATCAACAACAACAGTTAGCTGACCTTATACTCTTGTGTTTCCGTTGATACCATAATAGCCTGTCGGAGGGGTTGATTTAAAGGCGTATTACCAAGGATTATTAAAGAAAAATCTACAATGGCAGTCTTTATATTTTGTATCTCAATGATAGTATTTATATGCATAAATTCATCACTGATTTTCCACACAAAATATTTTACAGCAAATTGGATTTCAAATAAAAATGCCATAGGGAAAATTATTTACCTCTCCAGGAGGCGAGAATGCTGTTTCTGGTTCAATGTGCATCATATCAGCATATTGACCACATTCTTGATTTTTTATTATCTGGTTCTGAAACTTGGCTAAATGTGTTTGCATCCAATCGAATTCACTTGCGCGTACACGCCAATATCCTCCTTTTCTGCGTTCGCCCTTCTTATGTCGAACATTCTCGAAATGCCTGTTAAAGGACAACGTGTGTCTTATGGAGTTCTTCAGCAGACAAAATGAAAGCAAATACAAAATATCCATTAAATAATGCGAAAATATACATACAAAAGCAACATTTGCTTAATTTTCTAAGTGTGTGTATATACACGCATAAATTCATGGATGGCAGAGTTTAAACCTGACTGACCATTGAATCTTAATCCTAAAGTGTGTACATTTTCAGTTAAAAATAAGTAATCTATAGTATAGAATAGGCAATTCTTTCAGTAGACCGGTTGCATCCTTATTTCGAAATCAGTATGTGGACTAAAAATGTTCATTTCAACTTCATTGATCAATAAATTACGCAAGTAGATAAAGTGAACGTGGGAGGTTTGTTAGGATGTCACCTAGCTCATGCATTCGTATTCTATCAGGACAAATCCGGGCTAATAAAATAATGCCATATATATAATAGATGATACTTCCATGATCAAAAAAGGAGATGTCGATACATATGATATGCTTAAATATGTTAAAATGCAGTCTACTAGCGTGTACGAAAGCCCTCAGTCTAACACATTGACTTTTCTTTACAAATAGCTATCGAGACTGGAAGATGGCAATCTAAAAGGTATATATATATATATATCGAAAGGAGAAATTTTCTTCGCATGAGTAACCTCAAAAATTTTGTTGAATCAAAAATAAAACGTGGACAACGACAAAAATGCAATTCAATCGTAGCTGACCAGAAGACTTTATGTGTCAAAATACATTTTAAAGGGTACGCATCATCCGAAAATCTTGAATTTTGCTGACACGGGCAGTGATATCAGTTCTGAAATAAAGTTTTCGCTATTGATACAAGCACTATTCCCATTATATATATGCGTGTTTGATTCTTTCTTTTCACTTCAAAGTTTATTCGTGTAATGGGTCCGTGATTGAATGAGCCATTTTTAAAAATCCCATTGTATTTAATCAGACGTCGAACAACATAACGAAACTACCGCCAGTCTCAACGCACTGACTTGTTTCGACCTTCCATGATCATAATCAGAGCACGACGGCAAACTGACTATCGAGGATCAAACTGCATTAAATATATATGGAAATCAAATTTACATATGCGGCTCACACCTCTAACAGTCTCGCATAAATTGAACTTGACTGCAGTCAAGAACATTAACTGTTTGCACCTTTCGCCACATAAAAATATATAAGCAATACAATTTAACAATAAATGATTGCGCGGGTGGTGGTAACAATTTTTTAAATCAATTTTGCGAGCTTGAAGTAAACATAATGCACATAATGGGTCAGTTGTTTATATCAAAATCGCAAATTTGATTAAAGTAGCGAAATGCCTCTGTTTCCATGAAGAGCCATATTAATAGTAATAATAATAATAATAAAAATAATCTGATGAATGAGCTGCATTTACCAAGTTATGTAACGCTTAGTGCATGTTAGAAATTTCAACAATAATCCAATTCTACCATTATAAATGGCTTCATTCATGCATGGAAACGAAATCATTGTGCCAAATGTGTTCACGCACAAACTATGAGTACTCTGCTCCGAGACATAATGTGATATGATGTTTATTCAACTTTAGATCTAATCTCCTTCCAGGCTATATATTTGGGTGCAGTGTATGGTGTAAGAAGTACATAGTCCTTCGCCTGTTACTAGATTAATTAAGTATATACTTAAGTGTGATTAAAATGGAAGCTAATATTAAATTTGAGGACAGAATTTAGTTCAATGTATTGTAGGTCTCTAAAGCGTACAACATTTCAGCATATTGCGGCTCTAAACGGGACAGCTATCATGGCGTTTCATGTGAACCAAACTTGATTTAAAGCATTGTTACCACCACTCGCGCAATCAATTATTGTTAAATTGTATTTTCTGGATGACCTATTGTTCTTTTACAGTCAACATATAACCATGAAAAATACGAATTACAATGTTCAATTCTCATGGTTATATGGCAGTGAAACATTAGTAACTTTTCGTTTTTGTATGGCTGGGCATGATGATGATGATTTTAAGTTGTTGCCCAAAATTAAAGTCGACTTCAAATATCATGCAGTACTCTCTAATCAATCACTAATGGGTATAAAACATATTTTATATTAGAATTATACCTATTTCTCGTGGTTTTCGTCCGAAATCTTAATAGGAACGACAATAATTTACTTTTTCGTCGATGCCTAATACTAATTTAAAAAAAGTACTTTTTCCAAATCTCGTAACTCAGGAGCATAAGGCAATGAATGCTGTAAATATAGCCATAGAATTTTTTAAATTGTTTAAAAGTTTAATGCAAACAAATAATTAATGTTAATATAAATTACCTGCCAATTCGCTTTAGAGTTCTTGTAATATGGAAAGTTTTCTTTCATAAATTGAAAAATTTCTGCAAGAGAAATTTCCTGTTTGTCTGATTTAGCAATTGCCAAGCAGATAATAGAAATGTAGGAAAATGCCGGCTTTTCAATGCAAGGTGTTCCATTTCTGTTTCGCCAAACGGAACCAGTTAAGTTCGACATTTTCTTCAGATCAGTACAAAGTTTCGTATGGGACATCTGGCAAGACATCTTCTGCGTTCTTGAATTTAAATGAAATGAAATATTTCGCACATATTACAAAAAATGAATTAAATGGAGTACGTTAACAATGCAAATGGCGTAAAGAAATAATTCTGCTTCAACAGATCGTCCCATATTCAATTTGCTTGTTAGTGGTGATTGCTGAAGGCCAAGCACATTATAACTATGCACCATATTATTATTATTATTACTCTTAATTTACTTATGTACAAACTTTGGCGCGTAACTAGTCCCGCAGTTTTTGTCAGAGACTCGCAAAGATGTCAAATTCTGCGGCTTTATAACCTTTGTGACCTTTGCAAGCGATCGGACGTACGATGTTCGCACACCGGGCGAAATATCGCCCGAAAAATCCCGTAGACAATGCATTGCAGCCAACTTTGACGGATCGTAGTAATTTGATTCGTTTACATTACGAAACAACCGATTACAGTTTTTCTGACCTGAGTTTAATGTTTTGTTTGTTAAAGTGGAGTATATTTGTAAATTAAGCAATTATTTGTTTACATGCATGAAGCATGTGATGGTGTTTTTTTAGAGCATCTATACAGAGAGACCTGAGTTAAAGGATTTGTTTGTTACAGAAAATTGTCTAAGCAATGTCTAAAATGTAAACTGCAAAAATCCAATTTTCCTAGTAAGCTACCATATTGGGGACCCTAAAAACCATACCAAGTAATCTAGGAACCTCATTGCAACACTCTAGCAATAAGCCCGTTTAACACAGCAGCCACCCTGGGTAGCAACTGAGGGCCGAGTTTGGCCTCTGCAAGCCACACCCACATTTTCTTCAGGAAATATATATTCTAGTTATTATTATTATTCTAAAACAAAAATAATCAAACCTAACTTCTCCCACAGCTTTAACTCTACAGAAGCAAAACTCGGCCCAGCGCTTCAGTCTGATCTCGCCGGGTGTGCTAAATCATTAATAACTTATCAGTATTATGATTTTCAAAAAATGAAGATAAAAATCACATTGACTTATATAGAAAAGACTGCTCACCTGAACATTCCTTAAACAAATTACTTAATGATGCATAAACTAACACTCAAGAGACAGACAGGTACCTAGACAAAAATAAATTGTTCTATGCAAAGCGTGCAAATTTGATTCATCTACAATTTTTCTGACCTGAATTTAAAGATTTGTTTGTCATATGATATCCATTTAGACCCAAAGTTCCAACTAACAATCCCCAATCTGTTATTACTGAACACTACATAGGGAAGTGAAATTGAAATGAGCATTTATATAATTAAACCAACATTGGTTGCGCGAGCGCTGATAATAGTTATCATAATCAAGGTTGCGGTCTTGATATAATCATCTGATCCATTAATTATTTAGATATGTCAGTATAAAGAAAGAATTGCATAGTGTAGAAAAGGCAATTCATCCAGTAGACTAGTTTCGTCCTTATTGGGAACTCATCATATACTGGCCAGAATTTGTCGCGGACACGACTCGAATGTGGACACAACTGCTTCGGAATCTGGTCCTCTAATCACTGAGCCATCCTGCCGCACACTGTACTGCACACAATTTTCAGTTATATACTAACTAATGTAACTTGGTTAGTCTGTTTTACTTTAGGTCGAGCTCATATGGCATCCATTTAAACACAAAGTTCCAAATAGCCATCCCCAATCTGTCATTACTGAACAGACACAACACTACATGGGGAAGTGAAATTGAAATGAACATTTATATAATTAAACGAACATTGGTTGCGCGGGCGGTGATAATAGTTATTATAATCTAGGCTGCGGTCTTGATATAAACACCTGATCCATTCATTATTTACAAATGTCAGTATAAACTAAGAATTGTATAGTGTAAAGAAGGCAATTCATCCAGTAGACCGGTTTCGTACTAATTGGGAACTCATCATATACCGGCCAGGATTTGCCGCGAACCGGACTCGAACTTGCGCACGTCTGCTTCAGAATCTGGTGCTCTAACCACTGAGCCATCCTGCCGCACACTACACTGCACCCAATTTTCAGTTATATACTAACTAATGTAACTTGGTCAGATTTATTATTTATTCGAAATATTTGAAGTTCTCTATTACTAGAATGATCTCAATGGGTAAAGTTGGGTTGGAAGACGCAAAAAGCTTTCAAATCAATGAGTTATAAAATCAAACGTGTAATCAGAAAATTGAATCCTTAATTGAAGCCCATAAAAGTGGACAAGAGGAAGGATGAGAGTAAAATGATGGTATAACCGGAATCTGTATTAAGTTGGAATGTGAAAACAATAGCTGTAATGTAACACACAACTATGAGTCTGAAGTACAATAAGAAAGAAACTACTGGGAAATTATCTGTTTTAGTCAAAATTCAGATTTAAAAAAATGCGGGATAAGTTGACTTTTCTACATTTTAAGATTCTATGAAAACAGCCTAGAGGACGAAATGCATTATATATAATATGCTATTTTGAATTCTTATCAACAATTTTGTGAATAAGTTTAAAATTTTGCTTATTATTTAAAAACGTAGGCACATACGCATACTGTTAATCGACTGTAGCAATTAAATGAATATGAATTTCTTTATAATAGAAGGAAAACTGTTTCAATAAAAATTATTTATTTGTTATTATAAGTGATGCTTGCTGACGGCAAAGCACACTATTACTATGCACCATATTTGTTATAATTCTTATTTTTCTTCCGTATCACCGTATCACGTCATAAACAAACCGAACCTCGCAGCTAACTTTGCCCTACTAAGAAAAGAAAGTTACGAAGATTATTATACTATACATCTGCAACAAGATCGCCACTGAGCTCGATTCGCTGCCATATCGCTAAGGGTTTCTAACCAAGAACTGTGATGTGCACGAGGACCCCATCCCGGCAGACGAGTGGATCCTATACTACCCAATTTGGATGTAAGTGACTTTAATTGTTTCTGCCATGTCAAAATCTGCCCACCTTGTTTCTTACGCCAATTTGGTGCTGGATGAGAGAACAGAGCTCTATTGGGCAATCGGAATGAGGGCATACGCAAAACGTGACCGAGCCAACGAAGTTGATGGAGCCTTATTTGCTTTTCTAAAGACGAGCACTTATTGTCAGATCCAAAAATACGTCTACGGATGTCAACGTTAGTTATTCGTTGTTGGTAACCAACATTTGCTATACTTCTCAAACAACGATGATCGAATGCCTGTAAGCGTCTCAGATCATCAACTCTAAGAGGCCAAGTTTCACTAGCGTATAGTAAGACTGCGCGTACAGATGCATTGTAAACACGACCTTTAAGGCAAAGTAAAATATTCGCGTTTCTCCATAAATGACGAAGGTTCGAGAAAGCTACTCTAGCTTTCGCGATCCGTATTCTCATCTCGTCGGTCATATTGCCTACGTTATTGATAGAGCTCCCAAGATATGTAAACCTGTCGACTATGTCAAGATCTTCATTCTGCAGTCGCAACGTTGGAGTGAGAGGTGGGTGATCCTGTAACAGTATCTTACATTTAGAGGGTGCGAATTTCATACCGAAAGACGGAACAACGTTTGCTAATCTATTTAAGGTGGTCTGGGCAGCATGCTGATTGTCGAATAATAGTACGATATCGTCCGCATAGTCAAGATCGACTAGTTTATCTCCCGGGAGAACTTCAACTCCAACGTCCTGAATGTGTGAGAGAGTGTTGTTCATAATAGCATCGATTACAAAATTAAACAAAAATGGGGAAAGTGGACAACCTTGACGAACACCACTGCTGGTTGTAAAGTTATGCATTAATTCGTTGTAGACCTTAACGCGACCAGAAGTATTTGTGTAGAGAGCTTGTATAATATTAAGAAATTTAGTGGGCACGCCGATTTTCGACAAGATATGGAATAAAAAATTGCGATCCACCAAATCAAATGCACCCTGAAGTCTAGAAAGACGACTATTGTGGGACGGTGATATAAATGTCTCTGTTCGAGAACTTGCCTTAACGTAAAAATATTATCTATACAACCTCGTCCTGCGCGGAATCCGGCCCGTACTTCTCTTGTTTGTGATTCACGTGAAGCGCTAAGACGACGTAGGATAATCGAAGCAAATAACCTTAATACGACCGGAGGAAAAGGACAAATCAGCGCTATTTATTGTTTCCAAATAAATCGAGGATTATTATGCATTCCTAACTTAAGCTATTATACAGCATATCTATTACAGTCGAAACAACGATAAAAACATTTTTTCAAATAACACATCATTGAAAAGTTCTCAGTTCATAGCATAATTGTGACTCCTAACCCCTAACATTAATTTTACATGGGTAAGGTTACATATAATGTTTATTTAATGTAAATTGCAGAGCTCCAAAATATGTTAAATTAATTTAAAGTATTACATTGAATAAAAATTAGATACTTACTAGTATTTTGTACTCAGTAGTAAAAAAAGATTTCACGTATATCTTTTAAATAATGTATCCAGTAGAGAAAGGAACGTCTGTTAACAGCGGTATTTTGCACAAAAATGAATGAATTCATTTTTTTACGTTAACTTAAAAATGCTTAATCACGACTCAGCAGAAAAAATACCGAGGTCTCTTAGCAACGCGAATTTTTTGCAATGAAATGTCGCTCGGAAAAGACTGAAAACTTGACCGATATCAAAAATTGATTTTCTGATATCGATCAATTTCGCTCGGTCAATGTTTCATTTTTTTCCGAGCGAAATTGACCGATATCACAAAATCGATTTTATATATCGGTCAAGTTTTCAGTCTTCTCTGAGCGACATTTTACTGCAAAAAATTCGCGTTGTTAACAGACCTCGGTATTCTTTCTGCTGAGTCGTGATTAAGCATTTTTAAGTTAGCGTACTAAAAAGAATTCACTCATTTTTGTGCAAAATACTGTTGCCAACAGACGTTCCTTTCTCTAATAGTGCATTGTTTAAAAGATATACCTGTGTTCAACTTTACGTTTTCAATGCAATTTTCGATTCTACCAGATGACTGTGATCAGATACATTGATTGAATCAATATAAAACCAATAATACGCTTTCGTGTCTTGGGCATAAATATACCACGGTCTGCTTACTAAATATGGCCAGTCTGAAAATGATGACATGTCGCTGTCATTCTCATATGGGTCGCATCACTATGTCTAGTGACAGGACACTACCTTGATGCTGAAATGTTTGATTCATCACGAACAGGTTAAGTCGAACCGCATGAATGAAGAGCTTCGTAATATTTTGCACATATTTTCAATCAGAATCAATATTTCTACAACTCTGTTTGCCCAACTTAAATCATTAACAATCACTCGTATATTCAAACGTTACTTAAGCCTAGAGGCCAAATTTGATATACATCCAAATACGAAATATATTATAAGCGGAATTTTGTAGTTGGTGCCCGCACTTCAACTAATCCCATTTTATTTAACCAGTCGTCGAACAACAGCAAAACTACCGCCAGTCGCACGCACTGACGCGTTTAGACCTTCCATGATTATCATCTTGTGGACGATTAATTTAGGCGAATCCAATAGAAAACTCGAAGGTAGACCAATTTACAAAATGTATAATTCTAGAAATATCTTTCGACATTCACCAAAAATATATTGGTTTACAAGTGCACAGGTTGTTTACGTGGCCCTCCCATGCAGAGAATTAATAGGCCCTAACGTGGACCGGTTACATATATATATATATATATATATATATATATATATATATATATGAGCAAAATGTGGGAAATAATGCGTTATTATCGAATGCTCAATCCAACTAAGAAAGAATACCTTACATGTTAATCATCAATTAAAACACTAAGGTTAGCCTAAACGGTACCGAATTGTCATTACGTGATAGGCAATATGTTCATTTAAATTGGTAGTAAGATAAAAGAAAATGAAAGCCAAATAACGTTTGGACAAAACATAATAAGAAGAAAGTTTAAAGTCAAATTTAACTTACCTGATACAGTTCTGAGTAATCTTGTTGATTCTGAACGACTGGAAATTCGGAAGATATTGACTCTAAGGACGAAATTGTGGTTAAGTTTGATCCAGTGGTCTAATTCAACTATCAAGTAGAAAAAGATATCTTCTTAACAACACTGATCATATAGTAAAATTTTGCAATCTGGATACATTTATACCAAAACAAAGGATAGATAAAAATGAATATGTTGTGAATTTGTTTAACAACCTCGAAAGAGGTTTGGAACTGCGCAGCCGAAATTTTACAGTCCAGTAACGTGTGTGCGAGACTACAACATGTGGCAGATGCAAATATAGTTCTACCCCTTCTCCATATGCATGGACGGATGATCCTCCGCCAAATACCTGATTTAACTACTTCTATCTACCTTTATCTCGATAGTTAATCTTATTCTTTAGCCTTTATGTTGTCATTGACTAACTGAATTGAACAGTGAAACTTACACCTGAATTATTTCCATTGTTTTATCACGCTTTCCAACTATCTAATTTAATCCTGTAAGATTTACATAAATTTCAGAACAAATTGGTTTAACCATTTAGGCAACATATAGCAAATCTACCGTCTGGTGCCTATGTTGATGCATTTAAAACTTCTATGTTTATGATCAGAGAATGACATCAAACGGACAAAAACGAAGCAATGCGCAATACAAACAGAAGGTCCGGAAAACCCGCGACGCGGGTCTGAAAAAGTGCACCGTCGCATGATGTTCATTTTCAGAGCACGACAACAAACAGGCCATCGAGGATCAATTTACGTTGCATACATTTAATGTATTGAAAAGAATTTTCAGCTCTCACCCATCGTTGTCTCTCCTACACTGTGCTTTACTTTCTATTAACCTATTAGCAACTAATGATGATTAATTTGTAAAGCTGCGATAATTAACTTGTGCATGATATCCGACATTACTCTATTTTCAGTCAAAGCTGGATTTATCAAATATATCGCCTATAACTGTTAATGTACATATTAATATGTTTTTATCCGTTCTGTTCTCTATGTCAATTTTATTTATGATTCATTAGTAGACTTTATAAAAAATGGCAATGAGAATATCGTTTCAAATACTTTTATCAAATATATTTTTAATAAAATCTTTTATAACAAAATGAGTTAATTTCAACTTTGTAAAATCGAAGGTTAAGCGTCGTTTTGGGTATTTTGATGTCGTCCGAAATATTGAAGGAAGAAATCTTGGTGGGGACTTAACCATATTCGACACATAATTCTCAAAGTCCCGATTCCCTTGTAATCTTAATTTTGTCAATTCATTAAGCTTGTTTTGCACGTTTAGAAGAATATTATTTGTTTTGAAAGAATATTCACCACTCATTTAAATAAGGGTTGATATTCATTTGAAATCAACAATTCTGATTCTTAAGAAATTTTTGTGCCTCCGAGCAATATTATTGATGTACGGTGAAAGTTGGTATCAGCGGCCGCCATTACCTAACAAAATAGTTTCTCGAAAGCGCTCTTATGGAAAGTATACTTGTTCAATTTCCCTATATTTGAAGATTGATAACATGAGTTCGTCTATAAGTTAAGGTTTAACGGTAATCAATTTCATTATTTACATGAATGAATGATTGCTCTTTATATAGGTTAGTTTAGTTGAAGTTTACTTATATTTACTCCAGGACTCAGCATTTGTAGCCTATAAGATGTGTATGATAAGATCGTGCGTATTACCGCAAAAGTAAAATCATGCCGAATCTGTCAATTCTCAAAAACCGTTGTCTATGCGCTCTTGATACTCTGTATAGCAAGATTTGGAGTACCACGCGGAAATTACACAACAGATACAGCGTGTTCTAAATAGTCTGCAGGTGCCATCAAAGAGAGAACACCATCCGCCAGTGTATATTTCGAAAGCTTAATATACATGTAAGCAACCCTGTCTGAAAAGACGTTGAGCAGTCGACTTTAAAGCCAAAGTATATGAGATCTCATCCGATAATCACGCGCGGTCCTATAATCTTCGTAATTGATTACAACAGAAATCATAAATCACTGTCCATTGATCGATCTGAGCTTGTATTTGAGTTCCAAATTAATTCACCAAAGAGAACGGGTTGTGATAGTGATCAAGAAGAAGGGCCATGAACAGATCAATAGTTAGCAAGTTCTTTTTTGCAAAATATTTCGGCCATACTTACCTTAGGCCTTCATCAGTTGCATTTTGTTTCTCAAGTTGAACAAACGAAACAAATGAAACAAATGTTTCGTTTGTTAAACTTGTGAAACAAAATGCAACTGATGAAGGCCTACGGTAAGTATGGCCGGAATATTTTGAAAAAAGAAAACTACTGGAACAATGAAAACTGCATTAGTCAAAACGCAGATCAGGTAATTGCAATTAATCCAGGTCCGCAATTAAACCAACCTTTCAAGTCAACAAGTTCATCAGAACCTAGAGAATAGTTGCATGACAATAACTACAAAAGAGTACACTCTAGACCTGAGATAAAGTTCCCGCCCACGAGTACAATTTAAATTTTATTTAGTTGATGTGTAATTTAGCACGACCACGTTTATGGTCATTTTTAATCTTTTATTTACACAAATATTTTCACAGATTATGAAGTCTTCATTTTGTAAGTCAGGTCATTCTTTAGAACAGTCATCTTTTATTGGGTGCCTAATAAATCGCTGTCTACCATTATCAAATGCTAAGTTCCATATGGAACCACACATTCTTTCCACTAGTAACTGACTCATTTTCATCTCTACTTAATTTAAATCGATTCTCTAATCAGGCTGGTTGTTCGTTTATCAATGGGTATTGATATGTCGACAACACCAGTTAGTTGAATGTCCTAATTATACTGAATGGCATGCCAGATCAGACGTATGCACATGCACAGACTTGCATAGCTCTGTTGTTCTCTTTTTATTCGCGATTTAACCATATACCTCATATTATATTTATTGCATAAACATTCATATACTGCTGATAAGTCTCATGGTTAATTTACTCCTTCGATTGGTATGCATAAAGTCAAGTTCATGAGATTGACAAAACATTTTTACATTGTATAACAATGTTTTTGATTTTACTTTTCATCTAAGTCTGGGGGCAATTATTGCCATGAAGTTCAAATCCTCTTTTACTTTCAGATTTTACGCTCCTCAACTAAGAATTAAATTTAACATACTCTTGCAGGAGAGCAAAAATGAATATTCTGTATTTCTCGAAATCTGTAAAATCCCATTTTTCATATTTTGTCCGCTCTTCTAAGGCATCTAATTTCCATCGATTTAAAAATTTATTCTTCCAATTTGTCGATTGAAGTAGGGTTCGGAGAATATTATTGACATATTTCGAAAGTATATTTGGGCACTGAAAACGACGATCATGTGCAAAATACATCCCTGCTTTTATAATTGGGAATTTGGCATGCAGCGAAATTTATAAATTCTATTTATTTTATCATTCTCATGTCCCATAAACGGCTAGTCAACAAAACGATCCGTTTAAATTCTAGAGATAACCAGATTTATACTCAAATAATGCAATATTGAACCAATTTTATCGATTGCTACTTTCATAAAAAATATACGATTTTAATATGCACTTACTAAAATAGTGAAAAGAGTAAACTAAAAGGAGAATTTTAACACGCTCTTAATGACAAGGATGAAAAAGTAACAGTAAAAAATCACTTTTACGAAATAATTATTACTTACATCTAGTAAATGTAAACAGAAATAGTTACTCTAACGGGCTTCCATCTGGAATTTTTCGAAAATCTATTCAATGCACATGACATACTGGCACCCACAAGCGACGGAATTTGACAGTTCAACCACGTTCCGCCTCTTGCGTTAAACCATTCTTATTTTTCCAATAGCACATGGACGTTTTGACTTGCCTATGTGCTATAATTAAACTTTGGCCACTGAAAGTGATTTGAACAGCCTCATTTGAACGACAATTTTGAATTTGCGAACCTTGTGTGCCGATCGATCGTTCGCAGTCTAAACATTTATCTATTGTAGACTGGTCTCATAAATGTAAATTCGCATAGGATAAAGGCGGTCACAGTTATCCAGATTTACGCTTAAATACTGCAAAATTGAACCAATTTTATCAATTACTACTTTCATAAAAATAAACAGTTTATCCTGTGTAACAGTTAAATTCTGTTGGTTTCGGAGAACTAATATATATGCAAGTATGTATTAGGTGTTGCGAACCTAATAACAAATTAACCGCAACAGAGAAACTGGGCTAATTAGAGTCTATTAAAATAAAATTGGGCCATGGTTTAATGAATGTAATATCGGTAGGAAAACCATTAGGTCCAATATTTAATGAAGCTTTTTTTAGTATAAGAAAACGGGAATCGAATTAACCAGGTTTAATCATAAACCTGGAAACTGATTGAGAATGACTTAGAACGAAAAATTTACTATTTTCTTCCATCTTCTCTCACAGTCGGCATTTAGTGGACAGTAAAAAGACTTATAAATGATTAGAATAGACAATGTGATTATAAATAATGAAATACATATGCTAATAAATTGACTATGTGTATCGTGAATTATATAAGGTTGATATTTATTAATCTTACAAATTCACTTACATTTGTATATATGTTGTCATTCATATTTTATATATAGTATATATTTACATAAGGTATGATTAACGTAATGAAATATAATCATTGTTATACGTAGGCACTTGTGTTTATAGGAGAACGTAACACTGCGTTTATATATATATATATATATATATATATATATATATATATATATATATATATATATATATATTACAAAGTATAGTTCTAATTAGGAAGAAAAGACACATTAATAAAAAGGTGGATAATGGCCATTTATTTCGAGAATACTAAACTTCGCTCTACAATCTTTCATTTATATACATTCTGGGTTTTCATTTGAATATGTGGGTGGCAAAAAATATGACTCGGTTTTCTATTTCTTGTTTTGGCTGATTGATGTATGCGTTTGTGTTTGTGTGTATGCCTGTTTGCATGTAAAGGTCCTTCTCACTGTATTACAAAGTGATGTCTGAAATCTGGTCACACATGTATTGATGACTTGAGAATTAAACATCTGTTCGAATTGTTCGTTGTTACGAGTACGAGTGCTATTTTTCCGAGCGTAGTCTTTCGTTTCACTTTTTGCGCAATATTAACATGAGGTGTATACAAATATATATGTAGGAATATTTATACATTTATATAAAGTATGAGTACATATATTTAAATATCCGTGTATATATATATATATATATATATAATGGAATAATAAAATATAAATAAATATAGACCAAATTTATTGTAATTAGAGACATTTGACTCAAAATGTTGCTTATATTATAGATAAATATAGGTTTTATAAACAGGAATTTGTGTTTCGTATATTTTTATATAAGGTGTATTCATATATATATATATATACATATATATGGATATATATTTATATAAAATTAATTCTATAAGTTGGTGGAATTGGGGGCATGCATATTATTTGTTATTGTATACCATTTATGTAGGTTACCTATACCTTGCCCTTACTGTCTCTTCATTTGTTCCTAATCTAAGCGTCGCTCTGATATTCAATCTCTTCCTATCAAGGTAAATTTCATTGCTGTCTATAATAATACCTAGTTACTGAGTAAATTTAACAGGATAACCCAAAGAAGTAAATCAAACTAAACCTCGATACAAAAACATTCTTGCCAAATCAGCTTTAAGGCAAGACAACATCAGCAATACAGCTTCCTTGCGGTTTTCACTGTATCAAGTCATAAGAAAAACTAAACCTCGCAACTAACTATGCCGTAATAGGGAAAGAAAGTTAAGAAGATGACTCTACCATAAATCTGCAACATGATCGCCAGAGCTCGAATTGATTCCATATCGCACAGGGTTTCTAACCAAGAAGAATGATGCGCACGTGGACCCCATCCTAACAGACAAGTGGGCCCTATACTACCCAATTTGTATTTAAGTGACTTGAACTGTTTCTGCCATGTCAAAATCGGCCAACCTTGTTTATTACGACAATCTGGTGCTGGATGACAGAACAGAGCTCCACTGGGCAATCGAATAGAGGACACACGCAAAACGTTACCGAGCCAAAGAAGTTAATGGAGCCTTATTTGTTTTTCTAACGAGGAGCTCTTTTTGCCAAATATAAAAATACGTCCACGGATATCTACGTTGGTAACAAAAATGTTCTATGCTTTTAAAACAACGATGGTCGAATGCTTGTAAGCGTACAAAATCATCAACTCGAAAAGGCCAAGTTTCACTAGAATATACTAAAACTGCGCGTACAGATGCATTGTAAACACAACCTTTAAGACAGAGTAAAATACTTGCTACTTTAGCTTTCGAGTGTTTGTTGAGGCTGATTTAGTGGGCATTGTTGTTGGATTTTTTATTCGTGGCCAGTCTATTAAAATATCATGCTGGTGAAACTTTTTGAAAAGATTATGTCTGCTGCTTGTTTTATATATATATATATATAATTTTTCGGACTATGCTTTGTGCAGAATTGATAAATTCGTCGAATTGGTTGGGTGCCCCGTTTGAAATATATGCGGCCAACCTCTAGTTCAATATAACTGCGCAGTTAAAACTTAGTACTAAATGGTTAAAAACAAATGAGAGACATATTGCCATTCGCAGAAGGTCAGCTCCAATGGCTGGTGAAAACATAAGCTCTTATTGCCTTAAACTCAGATTCTCCGCGCAGATTGTTTCAAAGATTAACTGAGACAAGGAAATCACTGAATATTATGAACTCACTCCCTAAGGAATGGACGACCTAGTGCATTTATTAAAGTTCACGCTTAACAGTGAACAGGAAGCAAAGAAATGATTCTAAATTCTGATGCACTGTTGTTTATGATGATGTAAAACAAATCAAATAACTTTATGGTGGAGGATCATATTTAATACACAAATACAATGTTGCATTACATGACATTAAGCACGTAGAGCTTCAAATTTTCAAATTAGCATACCATCTCCGTAGCAGCCAATTCGATATAGCGTAGGCATTATAATTACAAAGGTAAAGTCCATCCCCTCCTCAACGTGGTACGACGGTGTCAACCATGTATCGATGGCCGATCGTACATGGGCTAACGGGGCTATGGCGGTGTTGTCACCAGGGCGTGGTGGATTTCCGACCGGCAATCGGATCTCCTATAAAATACCACATGAGCCCGACGACGGCACCATGACTCGGCGTGTGTTCCCCGCCACAAAAGGGTTCAACAGCCACAGGATTACATGGACTCCTGGACAGTACCCCGTACTTCCGAATGGCGAATGAGTTCTGAACAGCCACCGGCAACCATGCAACTTACTGCTGCCTTGCAGACTGCGCTTGGATGTGCAAAGGCTAGAGGTGCGTCCTCGATCAAAAAGCCGAGTGGTGAGGGGACACCACTTGTACCAAATTCCCAAGAAACTCCATGAAATGTGGAGCCGGCTTATCCTCCAAAAGAAGTCAGCCGCAGTAAACTAAAGTAAAGTAAGTAAACAAATCAGCAATAAATGTGTTCAACGCTTCATAGGTAAACATATACCAGGGTAGATGTGCGATCGGATTCAGTTTATAGTTGATAAATAACTGCAGCGTCATCATGATGAAGCCTGACATATAGATAAAGTACAAGTAACACATAAGGTGAAAAACTCGCATACAAAGGCTAAATAACAGCAAAAACACAGTAAAATGAAGCATATTACGGATGATTTCATCTACACTTCCATCAGATTTTCAATGCCGTTCTGTTACATTCTGTCATAGATCACATCTTTCTAAGTACCTAGTAATAAATTAGTTCAAATTGAACAAAGATAAATCACTTCCGCTTGAACGAAAGGCATAATCTCATATTCACATTCGTTTCGTGGTGACTCATCCGTAGGAGCCGGTAGCATACCATAAGTTCACTATATATTAGTGAGGAATTCCCTATACCAGCTCCTACTGATTAGTTTCCAATAAGCCCGAAACGAATATGCATATGAGATTATACCTTCCCTTCATGATGATTTCGATATATCCTTCTAGTTCTACTTGAATTATTTTTTTATTAGATGCACCACACGTAAAACATAGGTGCAAATATATTAGTTCTCCGCAACAAGCGGTATCTAGATTAATGCATTTGTCTGTGTACATTTTGCATAACCCATGACTGGCTAAGCAACATGAATAAATGCAGCCGCATTTCAAAGAATTCATAATTTAATTTATATCAAGTCTATATTCGAAAATTCTAAAGAGCATATAACAAAACTATACGTACATATGCATTGTACACACAACCATGAAAATAGGGCGAGAAATTCGTGCTATTCCATAGATGACGAGAAAGGTCGACGACAGAGGTACCAGTATGCACAACTCGCTCAGGAAGAGTTTAACGTCAACCGAAGAACGATTACGTCTATTACTAGCCGACTTTTTGAGGTGTTGTATGTAGAGGAAGATATTTCCTCCAAAGCAATTACAGTAACAATTATTGATAAATTTAAACCACTGTGGCTGATTGAAACGAATATTATTAAAAAAAGAAAATATTCATTTAATTTCTATAACATCCTTTGTTTAAAGACTACAGTATATGTATTTTTAAATTGTGTTTAATTTGAGTTTCTGTATTCTGTCACTGTTTTGGCGTGACTTTCTCTAGCAAACTGTGTTTGACATTTTATTTCTCTATTTCGAATTTTACAAATCTTGATCTTCACAATATAATCCTATTACTAATTTATGTATTGAATCGTACATATTGGGAACGTTAAGGATCAGATAATTTAATAATTCTGTTTTTGCGTCTAATCTCTTTCCAGGTTATTGATTAGGATGTATTGTTACGTGAGCAGTACATTAATAAATTATTTAAATATATACATAAGTTTAATTAACATGGATGCTAATCTTAAGTTAGAGAACACTGAAAATGTAGCTCAAGATATTGTAGCCATGAACTTAATAGATGTGGAAGAGAAATCCAACTTATCAGACTAATATAGGCGTATTAAAAATGATTCAGACTTGGCGTCTATGGGATTCTCATTAACTAAAAGGTTTTGAGTCTTTACAAGAGAAATTAGTATGACCTAAGAAATGTAGCTTAATAGAATGTTCTGAGGGATTTAGTTGTTCCAAAATAGACGATCGCACTGTCTATATGGATTATCCGAGCCTGACATCCGAGAGGCTCTCTTATGGTAGTGAGCAAAGGGCCTCTACAATAGGACAAGAGCCTCTACGCTGCCATTGAGTATCATCAGTCAAAAGTAAAGTAAAATTAACAAAATTCAGGTTAATTTCAAAAAATTAAACACATTAAAACGTGATTAATTAAAAAGAAGTGTACATCACCAGTGGCTGAAGTTCGACGCGAAGTATCATTTTGGTGAGAGGAAATGTACAATAATTCATTTACAGTTTAAATATATAATAAAACATTTATTTGGCAACAAAGTCCAACAAGCTAAGCCATTTAAATAACAAATCAAAGGTAGAATATTTGTAGATGAATAAATTGTGACTGGCAAAGAATTTAACCACACAGGAGGTAGGAGTTGAGGAAGAGAAGTGCTTTCATCAACTTCATGATAGTTAGATCTAGTGCAAAAGAGATATCATTTGACTAGATAGGATCACTTGGAGAACAATCCATGAAAGGTCCGAGCATCAATGCGGGGTAGGTTGGCGTCGGACAGATAAATCTGAGTGTAAGTTCGAAATTGATTGCGGACCGGTAGCAGAAGTCTACCGGGCCATCTAATAGTAGCATAGCCATCACCAAAAAAAGGAATTGCTTTTATTATAAAACTACAATAGAATTATTAATATTTGCGCATTTGAAATCAATGATAAAAATATACAGTAATTTAAATTAATGCGTCACTTACGTGTTTTATCAGTAAGTAAATATAAATGTAGAGAAAAAGAGAATATAATATAACAAAGATGAGTAAGGAAAATTAACCAATTGAGTTAGTGTTTAAGATATAGATTCAAATCAAAGATAAATCATAAAGAAATTCATTTATTAGTGTAGCTTTCTATACATTTTTATATAAATCAATACAAATTATAACCAGAGCAACATTTCAATGGAGGCAAAATAAATAAACAAACACCTTAAGCCAAGGTAATCGAACAGTGTATATATTAAAAATGAACACTTCATCTTTATAAAGTTGCGCTACTTTTCTGTTTTTTTAATGGAATGGCCCTAAAGAAACTCGTTATCACCAGTGTAGAGGCTCCTAACCTATTCGTGTCTGAGAACCCCATAGATGCCAAATCGTTTGTAGTCCTAAGATTTACAGTAGAATTTGATAAGCTTATATTTTCATTCGCATCTGCTAAATTCAAACCTGCAATATCTTGCGCTAACTTGCTAGTGTCCTCAAATTTAAGATCTGCATCCAAGCTTGGGGCCAATTTTATTTAAAATTGTATTTGCAAATTTGGAAACTAAGATCCTTAACGGTCGAGTTTGCAAATTCGCTGATGATTTAAAAATAATCTTCCCAATTGATCCAAAGAATGTCGAATTCTCCAAAAATAATGTGACATTAGATTTGTATGATTTGAGTAAATATTTGATCACACTAGGGCTGAGAATAAACAATAAAAAGACGAAAGCTTTAAAAATAGGGAACAGAACAAACTTTAATTATGTTTATTTTCATGATGCTGTTATTAATGATGTGTTTGAGATTAAACTTATGCAAGAAATTAAGGATTTAGGCATAACTATTCAATGTACAGCTTCTGCTGAGAGACATATTGAAAGTATAGTAGGCAGTGCCAAGAAAAGATGGGCACTAATAAATCGAAATATCTTATCAAATGATATAAAACTTCAAATGTATATAATATGGATTAGACCGGTACTAGAATATGCTGTCGCTACTTGGAATCCATTAAAAAAGGGTTTGTCTAATAAGATAGAAGCTGTACAAAGAAAGGTTGTGAAACATATTAGTCCTATTTCTTGCACTATATACGCCTCTAGATTACAGTTTGTGTCATTGCAATCACTGTGGTTTCGGAGGATGTGTTATTGTATAAAAGTTTTCCATTTGAACCAGTGGACTGGTGCCTATATGACTCCGATAAGAAAGAGTCATGAAGTTGGAACTAGATCTGGACATTTGGCAATATCTCCTCCTTTGGTGGGGAATGTAGCGAGCAAGTTATTCTCTTTCTCGAAAATCTACAAAATTTATAACCTATTACCCAAGGGGCTTAGAGAAATGCCTCCATCTAAGATGTCTTTTAAAACTTTATCTACTGAACTTGAAAAAGTCTGCAATCCTGCTGATATTTTTTATTTTTTTGATTATGATAATACTTTCTCATGGTTGAATAAAAGACAAGGATAATTATTATCGGAAACAGATTTTCTTGAGATTTTATTTCCAAGTTTTGTATTATTATAATTGAAATGTTATGCACTATTTCTTCAAATTAGTTAACATTACATACAATCAATTGCTAGTCATGGTTCTCAATTTTTGCATAATGTTACACTCGAATTATACCTTAATTGTTCCTAATTTGATAATGTATATATTATTCTTTTCAGTCGAACTTTCTGATATTGATATATTGTATTGTACAACTAGTGAGATATACCTATCTACATGATATTAATTGCACATTTATTGTGATGTGATAATTTTTTTTATATATTGTACAATTTCCAATTTTATTATTTGATGGAATATGTGTGGTTTGAATCCAAATAAAGATATTCTATTCTATTCTATACTATATCTATGAAATTTTATTATTAAATAGACACTTAATGTTGGGAAAATCGGGATGTGAAACCTGTTTCGTACGAAACACCCAAACAAATAATCTGGAAAGAAATAGACGCGAACAACAGAATTATTAAATTACCTGTTACAGAACGTCCCTTCTATGCGTGCATCAATAAAAAATATAAGACAGTTTTAGCAGGCGTGTATTGAAGTAATCGATCAAATTTTAATGAAGAAAAATGAAACAGTTGCAGTAGGCCAAAAGAAGATACAAGCAGTCGAGGAAAGTAATGCTCGAAAACTTAAAATGGCGCACAATTCAAAGTCAAGTATTTAAACAAAGAAAGTTCTGGAAAATAAAAGAAAAAATTCTTTTTAAATAAAATTCGTTACAATCAGCGAAGGTGGTTTAAATTTATCAATTAATGTTACTTTAATTTTGGCGGAGGATTTATCTTCCTCCACATACACCACCTTCTCAAAAAAGACGGCTAGTAATAGACGTAATCATGATTCTTCGGCTGACGTTGCACTCTTCCAGAACGAGTTGTGCATAATGGCGCCCCTGAGGTCGGCATCGCGCCCGGTAGAGTTTACACTGGTTCTTCCGTATCATCTGGTATAGCCAAACAGTTTTCATGTTGTGAACTGGTAGAATAAGATTTTGCTATATTAGACAACGCGTCTTCTAGTTTCTGCATTTCGTAATGTGCCTGTATGGTGGGATTGCACACATCAGATTCGCTCATAGAATGACGGTCATTCAACGCATCTGTTAATTCAGTCGTACCGTTTAACCAGATAACCTGGGGAATACAACGATCCAACCTTACACAATCCTCAATGCCATTTACCTCTATGATGACATTCGTGTCAGTCATCCTCTTGGCCTTGTATGGTCCTTTGTAAAATGATTTCAGGTAATTCTTCCTATTTTTTATTAGATACATACACATGCGAAGCCGATCTTAGATTAGAGGACACATAGCATTTGGTTTTTGCTTTTCTAGTCTTGGTCGGAGCCAAACGACCCATCTTATCTCTAATTGCTCTTACGAACCAAACTACATAACTAGAAGCCCAATCAATACTACTTGAAGTTTCTATTAGAAGATCTCCAGGCAACCTTAATGATTCTCCATAAACCAGTTCTGCTATTGAAGTACCTAATTGTTCCCTATATCTGTTGCGCATGGCGAGTAGTACTATAGGAAGATCGTGTATCCAGCTTGTTCCACTAGTACACCTTAACGCAGCTTTCAGATCAGGATGCAACCTTTCTACCAACCCATTTGCTCGTGGGTTGTACCACTAGAATGCAATACAGTTGTTCCAATGATATTGAGAGATCTTACGAAAAGCTCAGACATAAATTGACTATCGCGATCAGTAGTGACCTTTTCCGGAACACCATAACGCGCTATCAAATTATGTAGAAACGCGAACAATACTTCTTGCGCTGTTATGTCTTTTAAAATCGCCACTTCGAATTGACGACTAAATCTATCTAACATAGTTAGCAAGTATTTGTTACCATTAACCTCGGGCATCTCGACAATTTCTATATGTACGTGTCTGAACCGTCCAATTGGTATCCCAATATTCTTTATCTCGATTCTGGTATGTCTCCACATCTTACACGTTTGACACTTAGCAAAGGCTCTTACCCATACCCGAATGTCTTTAGACATGTGCGGCCATACGTATCTGTCGTTAATCAATCGAATGGTGGCTTTAATGGAAAGATGACCCATGTCATGTAACACTTGGATAATCTTGGCCCGTAACTCCAACGGCACATATGGTCGTGGTTGAATTCTAGACGTTTCGCATAACAACCACTTGCCAATTATGATCTTACGCACATATCCTGGCCTTTTGGACAAAACTAGCGTGAAGGGATCCGATCCTTGCGCTTCCTCGATTTGACTAACTAAATCATGCATCGAATTATCTAAACTTTTCAACGGACCTTGAAATATCAGCTCGACATCGGCTTCATTCCGTTTGCTAACTGCATCGGCTACCACATTTTCCTTACCAGCAAAATGAGACACAGTGAAATCGAACTCTGCTAACCGTGTTATTTTGGAATTTACTCTACGAGAGTAATTAAGCCTAGTTGTTTTACCAAGTATACTGATCAATGGCTTATGATCGGTCAATAACTTAAACTTATGACCGTCTAAGTAATGCTCGAAGTGTAGCACTGCGGCATACACTGCTAGAAGCTCTTTACCAAACGTATCATAAGGTTATTATTATTAAGCTTACGGCTATAAAACCCAATCGGTCTTACTATGTCCTGATCTCTTTGCTGTAGCACTGCTCCTATTGCAACATCTGAGGCATCTGTGATTAGCTCAAAAGGTTTCTCCCAATCTAAAGCTGCTAATGTGGTTATGTCACTTAACATTTCCTTGGCCTTTTGGAATCTTTCTCGGTATTTTGGACTCAAGTTTATAGGCGAAGACTTCTTGATCGTGCTCTTTTCACGAGTGAGATGGCGTGTCAACGATCCTAGCATTCCGGCTAGACCTGGAATGAATCGAAGATAATAGCTGATCATACCCAAGAACCTTCGCAACTGGCGCACGTTTCGGGGCTCCGTTTCGTACTTAATAGCATGTATCTTATCTTCCAAAGATTTAATTCCATCTTTGGAAAGTATATGACGAAGATGTCTAACTAAAGAGCATCCCAAATTACTCTTATTAGGTTTGAACATTAATCCATATTGTTCCAGCCTGGTCAAAACCGTTTCCAAATGCCTACGATGCTCATTTCGTGAGCGACTAAAAATTATTATGTCGTCTATGTACACCCTCGCAAATTGACAATTTTGAAGGATTTCTTCAGCCAAACACTGGAATGTCTGACTGGCATTTTTCAAACCAAAAGGTATTCGAAGAAATTCGTGCAATCTCCCTCCTGTAAATCTGACTGCGGTGAGTGGTATCCAACTTTCCTCCATTGGTATCTGATAGTACGCTTTCTGGAGATCTAAAGTTGAATAAACCTCATATCCCATTATATCTCGGAGTAAAGTACTCTGGTTAGGGAGAGGATAGGAATCACTCTTTGTGACTGAGTTTAATAGACGATAATTTCCACAAACCCGCCATTGACCCGGTTCAGGTTTGGGAACTACCACTATTGGGGAAGCAAAATTGGAATTTGACCTTCTACAAATCCCCTCTTCGCGCAATTGGTGAAATTCTGACAAAGCAACTTGTTGCTTGTGTTGTGCCAATGGTTGAGCCTTTGGAGAACAAGGCAACGGAGCCACCAATTCTATTTGGTGTTCTACTCCTGTCTTCAATCCTATTCTTTTGGCACTGAAAGGCTGAAACACTGCTAGGTGCTTCTCAATAATATCGGCAAAGTCTTGTGCGACTGTTGGATGGGGTATAAGAACTGTTCTAACTGCCAATGTTTTGGACTCAGTATGTGTTGACATCCCTTCGCCTTCTGCGATAGTCATAGCTTTGGGGTCTAATGTCAGCTTGAAATGTGACAATAAATCCATGCCAATGATATGGTCCTCGTTATGTCCACCTATGTTGGATGGTCCACGTACATGTATGTCATCAGTGTTTATTATTAGCGCATCGTCCACACCAAACTTAATTATGCCTTATTCTGCAGTTAAATTATTCATTTGAGAAGTCAGACTCTGAATCAACATTTCGAACCCATCAGAAGCCATATTGAATGTTTCACACTTGCTTTATTTTTACTCAATTATATATAGAATTTTGCTCGCACAACGAGCATCGATTTAATAAAACAAATTTACACATTAATTAATTTATGTTCACTTCAGCTCGAAGTCTGCTTTTCTCATTGGGCTGACTGCTTCATTCTTATACGGGCGCGTCTGCGAGGAATTTCTGTTGAAATAATGTCTGCCCTAGATAAGACCCTTTGTTCATTCTTTGTCCTAAAGGTGGCTATTGCCACATCTTCCCCCCTCAGGAATCGGCTTTGGCACTCTGCTTAAACGATCCACTGCAATAGCTCGAGGTCCATCGGGCATGCTAAAATAACAGTATTGTGCTCTGAGTCCACCCTCTCCACGCGATACGGCTCATCATTGACAGCCTGCAATGCCATGGGCTCGACCTTTGCTACTATGACATAGTCGCCGACCTTTAGGCGAGTGCGTGTCAGTTGCCTTGCATAGCCTTGTCGCTGTGTGGCGTCTACATTTTCAGTTAACTGTTTTAGTCGCTCCTGAATATCAGCTATGGTGCAGCGCTCATGGGATCCTTGGATTACAGGCTCACCTGGCAGTCTTATGTGTCCTACATAGACCATGGTCGTTGGAGCGAATCCCGTAGCTGTTGAGACTGTAATGCGCATGGCCCGCCCGACCAAATGTAATTTGTCTTTCCACGTTCCCGGGCTCTCGTGGCACCAACATCGCAGTACCTCTTTCATCGTTCTATGTGCGCGCTCAGTCGTCGCATTAGTTTGCGAGAGATAAGTGGCTGTGCGGGAATGCTTTATGTAAAGGTCTTTGCACCACTGATTAAATTCTTTCGACTCAAACTGTGCGCCTTGATCGGTAACAATAACTTGTGGTGCACCGAATCGACTGAGCCATCGCTCTTCTAAGCACGTTATAGTCTTTTCTGTTGTCATCTTCTTCAGTGGTACAAACTCGACCCATCGGGTAAACATATCGACCATGGAAAACACATAGGACACGCCGCCGCGAGCTACCGGCAGTGGACCTACCAGGTCGATATGCAGAAACTCGTTCCGTGCAGTGGCATTGAAAGCAATTGGAGTGACTTTTTTTCGTTTTTGTGGTTTACAACGTTGGCATGTAGTGCACTATTGACAATAGCTACAAATTTCTTTGGACATGCCAGGCCAATACAATCGTGACTGCAATGTCTCAATGAGCCGCCCAGCGCCGGGATGTCCCAACATTTCATGCCAAAAGGCCATTAATTCTGTTCTTATAGATTCTGGCACAAACCATTGCACTGTTTGTCCTTCTTTCCGCACCAACAGGCCGTTCTGTAGACTCAACGTTTTATAGGGGGCAGACACCACTGTGCCGTTTTTTAATTGATTGATTATTTCCTGGCACGTGGCATCTCTTCCCTGTTCTTAAGAGACTTTTATAGGCGGCGAAACCCGCACAGCGGAAATTCTGCTGAGCACATCGGCTGCCGCATTCTCGATTCCTGCTCTATGATGAATTGATATATCGCATTCTTCCAGTTCTTCAAAGGCTCGCTGTACTCGTTTCTTCTCAATACATAGTGATCTACAATGCACTAGCGCTTTGTGGTCGGTAAAGACGTCTACGTGTCCCCCAATTACAAAATATCTAAACTTCCGTAGCGCCCATTGTACGGCAAGTAATTCCTTCTCTGTGACGGTATAGTTCTGTTCCGCCTTAGTGAGTGTGCGACTTATATATTGCGCAGGACGTCCGTCAGCTTGTAACACCGCTCCTATCCCAATACCTGACGCGTCTGTAACAAATGACATATTAACTACCGGGAAAGTCAAAATAGTTGCCTCTATTAATTTCTGCTTGCATAGCACAAACGCTTGTTGAGCCTCCACCGTCCAACGAAATGGTATCTTGGCACTAGTTAACTGAGATGCGAATGAAAATATAAGCTTATCAGATTCTACTGTAAATTTTAGGACTATAAACGATCTGGCATCTATGGGGTTCTCAGACACGAATAGGTTAGGAGCCTCTACAAAATTTGGCGACCGCGGCAGTCAAAGAATATTAAGTCTACCGCAGTATAAATTTGAAAAACATTCAAGTTGAGTCGGAGATGCCCAAATGATATTTAGCGCTTATGATATTGTAAATCCTATGGGGAAATTTGTTGCAGCATGGATGGCATTGCCTGAAAATTTCCGAAATGCCTTGGAAAATTTCAGAGACAGAACTGTGGTAGAAAAACCGTCCAATACATTTGAGTTACTAATGGCTGAAATTCAACAGAGATATCAGCCTGGAAGATCGGCGCAAATGTGCGAATTATTACGCTTAGAATAAATGGGGCGTCAATTAACATCCGAATTTTACGAACGCCTTTGCACAAAAGCTTCCAGGTTGAATATATCCAGAAATGTGATTAACTCGATTTTCACAACTGAGCTACCAATTAGGCTTAGAACCACATTGGAAGTATTTGACACTATGAGCATTGATTGGCCAACAAAACTCAGAGGGTTAGACGGTGTGTATAAACAGCAGGAACCACAAGTACGTGCTGTAATAGCAGATTCTGTCAGGGTGCAGCCATTCAGGACAGATGACGAAAACAACCTGACTATACAAGAAACCTTGCGTTTCTTATGTAGAGAAGTTGCTAGTATACGTCGTGACATTTCGCAACTTCAGAGTCAAGATAGATATACTAGAGGTCGAGGGAGTCACTCGCGTCAACGCTTCGAAGAGCCACGCGGATGGTGTAAGGCACATTGCGAGTACGGACGAAGTGCAAAGTGTCAGGATGAGAATTGTATTTACCCGCGATTAGGTGGACCCAGATGGAAAGGAAGCACTAAACTGGTAGAGAAAAATCTTTCACCGGGAAAAGTATAAAACCCCCGCTAATAGGAGCCGTAGGGGGGTTTCATTGAAAGGCTACCAGATATGCCTTTAAAAGGCATACTTAAGGCAAAGGATAAAAATGCGACGGGACACGTTACCACCGATACAGAAGGCAAGAGAGTCCGATTCTTACTAAGCGGAGATCTGGAAAACATAGCCGGATTCTCCAGCAACAAGTTCATAATTAAAGAAGAATTATCTGGATTAGAATTTCTGATCGATACGGGTGCTGAGGTAAGCAAAGTTAGGTCAGACATGGTGGAAGCAGATTGCCCCACATTTGATTATCAACTATGGGCCGCTAACGGTAGTCCGATAGGAGTGGAAGTGATAAAAGAAATGTCGGTGACGTTCGGCCAGAAATCTTCCTTTAGATGGAATTTTCTAGTAGCCGATGCCAAGGACTGTGGCAATAGCCACCTATAAGACAAATAATGAACAAAGGGTCTTATCTAGGGCAGATATTATTTAAACAGAAATTCCTCGCAGAAGCGCCCGTATAAGAATGAAGCAGTCAGCCCAATGATAAAAGCAGACTTCGAGCCGAAGTGAACATAAATTAATTAATATGTGTAAATTTGTTTTATTAAATCGATGCTCGTTGTGCGAGCAAAATTCTATATTTAATTGAGTAAAAATAAAGCAAGTGTGGTACATTTATTATGGCTTCAGATGGGTTGGAACATCGATTCAGGGTCTTACTTCTCAAATGAATAATTTCACTGCAGAATTAGGCATAATTAAGTCTCGTCTGGACGATACGCTAATAATAAACACTGACGACATACATGTACGTGGACCATCCAACATAGGTGGACATAAGAATGGCGACCGCGCCGACGAGGAATCAGGAGAAAATATGCCGGCGTTTTCAGCCGAATCGACGAGTTATTTCAGACCGTCATCAGAGTTTAAGCCGATGCTGGCACCACTAGATGTGGAAAGGTCACAGTTATGGTTCGAAAAATTTGAAGCATCAGTTCGAGCCCAAGAATTTACATTAGAAGCACCCATTGTGCGTGTGGCTGTCCAGGAATTAGTGGACCGGACAGTAGCAGTCCAATTGGAATTGCCGGTTGACCTCACGTATGAAGAGTACAAAAGACGCGTGTTGGATCATGTCCGGGCCAGGCCTCAGGAAGTGTTCTCAGAATTATACAGCCTTAAACCATTAATGGGTGAGATGCTCATTGATACCATTGAACGTATCAAGCGGTGGTTCTCGAAGCTTACCGAGTCTTTACCCGGCTTGCAACCACATGAGGCCATCATGTTCATGCTGCTGGATCCTACCAGATACGGTGCAATATCCAGCGCCCAGGGATCCTTGAAGAGAGACTTCAGGCTCTTCAAAGTTCGGCCATGATGACAAACAAAGTGGCAGCTGCATCTCCACGCATGGGTCCAGTTACAACATCTGGCAGGAGCGACATACCGTACTGGAATTCTTCGCGGCATAATAATTAATTCCGCGACAGAAGGCAACAGCCAAAGGCCTGGAAGCAAAGTCAGTATATAAGGACTCCAGCTCCGATGAATACGGCGTGTAAGCGTCAGCAAAACCAATGTACTGCTCCTCGAGAACGGCCAGTTCAGTGGGGAAACAGGGTTCACAATCTCACAAATAAAGGTGGGCGAGAGCAGGGCACAAATATTAATCATTTGGTGGCTCCGACGGGTAGATCGAATGAAGACCAGCAGAATAAACAAAAAAGTGGTCCGAACTAGATGGCCTTTGAAGAAAAGTATGTGTTGGAAACATTGCCAAATGTAAGAATTTTCATTAAAGTTAAATTTTTAGAACTCTTCAACGGACAGCCAGTAATAATGAAATTGGATACTGGAGCTGATGTGTCGGTATTACCATTGACATGGCCATTGAACATTGTAAAACCTACGAGAGCAAGTTTATGCCAGGCATTGGGCGCACCAATGGTGGCTGTGGGCGAGTGGGACACGAAGTTATTAATAAATGAAAATGTCTATTATATGTCTTTTGTTATTTCGAATACGCAAACGCCCTTATTGGGACTTGATATCATTAGAAAATGGGTTAAGACGATAGACTGTCAAAATAAACGTGTATGCCTATCGAGGCCTGATGGGAATAAGTTCAATAAAGTCTATATGTACCCCTAAGTTGCAGGAGGAGACCAGTTGTCTGCCTGGGTGGTGGAGGAATCTTCGAAACCAATATAACATTATATTCTAACTGCCTGATTGCAGCAAATGTCCAGGGCCGACAGTCGACCAGTTTAAGCTATGGCTAGAACTAAATGAATGTTACGAACCACCAAAAGTATATGGTGCTCCTCCAAAGAAATTAGCAGCAGCGACTCGAGCAACCCAAGAAATGATAGAAGCCGGCGTTCTTGAACCGTCATCATCTGTTTTTCGTGCTCCGATGGTTTACGTTACGAAAAAGGATGGTTCGCTCCGACCGGCGGCTGATTTAAGGCAATTGAACTCAGTAACTAAACCGGACCCGTATCCCATGCCGGCTCTGCGTGATCTGTTTTTACAGCTAGCGGGAGGCAAATGGTTTGCCGTGCTTGATCTTAAACAGGGATTTTGGCAAATAGGCGTGCGGTCCGAAGACCGATGGAAGTTAGCGGTATAAGTACCCCAAGGTCATTTCCAATTCACCCGGGTACCATTTGGCCTTAAAAACGCACCGAAAGTGTTCCAAAGAATGATGGACTCGTTCGTGTCTGACTTAACTTGTACAACAGCTTACGTAGACGATGTTATTATATGGGCCACTACTGAACACGAATTACGTGTTAGGCTGCAGAACATGTTGGCCAAAGCTGTAGAATGGCGATTACACTTTAATCCAGAAAAGGTTCAGATAGGTCAAGAAATGCGGTACTTGGGGCACTTAGTCTCAGCGGACGGATGCATGCCGTTAGATTCGAATGTACAACCTATCAAGGATTATCCGGTGCCTACTACTAGAAAACAATTGTGCCGGTTTATTGGTATGGTGAATTTCTATAGACCATACCTCGCAGGGATGGCGGTTACGCAACAACCCTTATCTCAGTTAACTAGTGCCAAGATACCATTTCGTTGGACGGTGGAGGCTCAACAAGCGTTTGTGCTATGCAAGCAGAAATTAATAGAGGCAACTATTTTGACTTTCCCGGTAGTTAATATGTCATTTGTTACAGACGCGTCAGATATTGGGATAGGAGCGGTGTTACAAGCTGACGGACGTCCTGCGCAATATATAAGTCGCACACTCACTAAGGCGGAACAGAACTATACCGTCACAGAGAAGGAAATTACTTGCCGTACAATGGGCGCTACGGAAGTTTAGATATTTTGTAATTGGGGGACACGTAGACGTCTTTACCGACCACAAAGCGCTAGTGCATTGTAGATCACTATGTATTGAGAAGAAACGAGTACAGCGAGCCTTTGAAGAACTGGAAGAATGCGATATATCAATTCATCATAGAGCAGGAATCGAGAATGCGGCAGCCGATGTGCTCAGCAGAATTTCCGCTGTGCGGGTTTCGCCGCCTATAAAAGTCTCTTAAGAACAGGGAAGAGATGCCACGTGACAGGAAATAATCAATCAATTAAAAAACGGCACAGTGGTGTCTGCCCCCTATAAAACGTTGAGTCTACAGAACGGCCTGTTGGTGCGGAAAGAAGGACAAACAGTGCAATGGTTTGTGCCAGAATCTATAAGAACAGAATTAATGGCCTTTTGGCATGAAATGTTGGGACATCCCGGCGCTGGGCGGCTCATTGAGACATTGCAGTCACGATTGTATTGGCCTGGCATGTCCAAAGAAATTTGTAGCTATTGTCAATAGTGCACTACATGCCAACGTTGTAAACCACAAAAACGAAAAAAAGTCACTCCAATTGCTTTCAATGCCACTGCACGGAACGAGTTTCTGCATATCGACCTGGTAGGTCCACTGCCGGTAGCTCGCGGCGGCGTGTCCTATGTGTTTTCCATGGTCGATATGTTTACCCGATGGGTCGAGTTTGTACCACTGAAGAAGATGACAACAGAAAAGACTATAACGTGCTTAGAAGAGCGATGGCTCAGTCGATTCGGTGCACCACAAGTTATTGTTACCGATCAAGGCGCACAGTTTGAGTCGAAAGAATTTAATCAGTGGTGCAAAGACCTTTACATAAAGCATTCCCGCACAGCCACTTATCTCTCGCAAACTAATGCGACGACTGAGCGCGCACATAGAACGATGAAAGAGGTACTGCGATGTTGGTGCCACGAGAGCCCGGGAACGTGGAGAGACAAATTACATTTGGTCGGGCGGGCCATGCGCATTACAGTCTCAACAGCTACGGGATTCGCTCCAACGACCATGGTCTATGTAGGACACATAAGACTGCCAGGTGAGCCTGTAATCCAAGGATCCCATGAGCGCTGCACCATAGCGGATATTCAGGAGCGACTAAAACAGTTAACTGAAAATGTAGACGCCACACAGCGACAAGGCTATGCAAGGCAACTGACACGCACTCGCCTAAAGGTCGGCGACTATGTCATAGTAGCGAAGATCGAGCCCATGGCATTGCAGGCTGTCAATGATGAGCCGTATCGCGTGGAGAGGGTGGACTCAGAGCACAATACTGTTATTTTAGCATGCCCGATGGACCTCGATCTATTGCAGTGGATCGTTTAAGCAGAGTGCCAAAGCCGATTCCTGAGGGGGGAAGATGTGGCAATAGCCACCTTTAGGACAAAGAATGAACAAAGGGTCTTATCTAGGGCAGACATTATTTCAACAGAAATTCCTCGCAGACGCGCCCGTATAAGAATGAAGCAGTCAGCCCAATGAGAAAAGCAGACTTCGAGCTGAAGTGAACATAAATTAATTAATGTGTAAATTTGTTTTATTAAATCGATGCTCGTTGTGCGAGCAAAATTCTATATATAATTGAGTAAAAATAAACCAAGTGTGAAACATTCAATATGGCTTCTGATGGGTTCGAAATGTTGATTCAGAGTCTGACTTCTCAAATGAATAATCTTACTGCAGAATAAGGCATAATTAAGTTTGGTGTGGACGATGCGCTAATAATAAACACTGATGACATACATGTACGTGGACCATCCAACATAGGTGGACATAACGAGGACCATATCATTGGCATGGATTTATTGTCACATTTCAAGCTGACATTAGACCCCAAAGCTAGGACTATCGCAGAAGGCGAAGGGATGTCAACACATACTGAGTCCAAAACATTGGCAGTTAGAACAGTTCTTATACCCCATCCTTTCAGTGCCAAAAGAATAGGATTGAAGACAGGAGTAGAACACCAAATAGAATTGGTGGCTCCGTTGCCTTGTTCTCCAAAGGCTCAACCATTGGCACAACACAAGCAACAAGTTGCTTTGTCAGAATTTCACCAATTGCGCGAAGAGGGGATTTGTAGAAGGTCAAATTCCAATTTTGCTTCCCCAATAGTGGTAGTTCCCAAACCTGAACCGGGTCAATGGCGGGTTTGTGGAAATTATCGTCTATTAAACTCAGTCACAAAGAGTGATTCCTATCCTCTCCCTAACCAGAGTACTTTACTCCGAGATATAATGGGATATGAGGTTTATTCAACTTTAGATCTCCAGAAAGCGTACTATCAGATACCAATGGAGGAAAGTTGGATACCACTCACCGCAGTCAGATTTACAGGAGGGAGATTGCACGAATTTCTTCGAATACCTTTTGGTTTGAAAAATGCCAGTCAGACATTCCAGTGTTTGGCTGAAGAAATCCTTCAAAATTGTCAATTTGCGAGGGTGTACATAGACGGCATAATAATTTTTAGTCGTACACGAGATGAGCATCGTAGGCATTTGGAAACGGTTTTGACCAGGCTGGAACAATATGGATTAATGTTCAAACCTAATAAGAGTAATTTGGGATGCTCTTTAGTTAGACATCTTCGTCATATACTTTCCAAAGATGGAATTAAATCTTTGGAAGATAAGATACATGCTATTAAGTACGACACGGAGCCCCGAAACGTGCGCCAGTTGCGAAGGTTCTTGGGTATGATCAGCTATTATCTTCGATTCATTCCAGGTCTAGCCGGAATGCTAGGATCGTTGACATGCCATCCAACTCGTGAAAAGAGCACGATCAAGAAGTTTTCGCCTATAAACTTGAGTCCAAAATACCGAGAAAGATTCCAAAAGGCCAAGGAAATGTTAAGTGACATAACCACATTAGCAGCTTTAGATTGGGAGAAACCTTTTGAGCTAATCACAGATGCCTCAGATGTTGCAATAGGAGCAGTGCTACAGCAAAGAGATCAGGACATAGTAAGACCGATTGGGTTTTATAGCCGTAAGCTTAATAATAATAACCTTATGATACGTTTGGTAAAGAGCTTCTAGCAGTGTATGCCGCAGTGCTACTCTTCGAGCATTACTTAGACGGTCATAAGTTTAAGTTATTGACCGATCATAAGCCATTGATCAGTATACTTGGTAAAACAACTAGGCTTAATTACTCTCGTAGAGTAAATTCCAAAATAACACGGTTAGCAGAGTTCGATTTCACTGTGTCTCATTTTGCTGGTAAGGAAAATGTGGTAGCCGATGCAGTTAGCAAACGGAATAAAGCCGATGTCGAGCTGATATTTCAAGGTCCGTTGAAAAGTTTAGATAATTCGATGCATGATTTAGTTAGTCAAATCGAGGAAGCGCAAGGATCGGATCCCTTCACGCTAGTTTTGTCCAAAAGGCCAGGATATGTGCGTAAGATCATAATTGGCAAGTGGTTGTTATGCGAAACGTCTAGAATTCAACCACGACCATATGTGCCGTTGGAGTTACGGGCCAAGATTATCCAAGTGTTACATGACATGGGTCATCTTTCCATTAAAGCCACCATTCGATTGATTAACGACAGATACGTATGGCCGCACATGTCTAAAGACATTCGGGTATGGGTAAGAGCCTTTGCTAAGTGTCCAACGTGTAAGATGTGGAGACATACCAGAATCGAGATAAAGAATATTGGGATACCAATTGGACGGTTCAGACACGTACATATAGAAATTGTCGAGATGCCCGAGGTTAATGGTAACACATACTTGCTAACTATGTTAGATAGATTTAGTCGTCAATTCGAAGTGGCGATTTTAAAAGACATAACAGCGCAAGAAGTATTGTTCGCGTTTCTACATAATTTGATAGCGCGTTATGGTGTTCCGGAAAAGGTCACTACTGATCGCGATAGTCAATTTATGTCTGAGCTTATCGTAAGATCTCTCAATATCATTGGAACAACTGTATTGCATTCTAGTGGTACAACCCACGAGCAAATGGGTTGGTAGAAAGGTTGCATCCTGATCTGAAAGCTGCGTTAAGGTGTACTAGTGGAACAAGCTGGATACATGATCTTCCTATAGTACTACTCGCCATGCACAACAGATATAGGGAACAATTAGGTACTTCAATAGCAGAACTGGTTTATGGAGAATCATTAAGTTTGCCTGGAGATCTTCTAATAGAAACTTCAAGTAGTATTGTTTGGACTTCTAGTTATGTAGTTTGGTTCGTAAGAGCAATTAGAGATAAGATGGGTCGTTTGGCTCCGACCAAGACTACAAAAGCAAAAACCAAATGCTATGTGTCCTCTAATCTAAGATCGGCTTCGCATGTGTATGTATCTAATAAAAAATAGGAAGAATTACCTGAAATCATTTTACAAAGGACCATACAAGGCCAAGAGGATGACTGACACGAATGTCATCATAGAGGTAAATGGCATTGAGGATTGTGTAAGGTTGGATCGTTGTATTCCCCAGTTTATCTGGTTAAACGGTACGACTGAATTAACAGATGCGTTGAATGACCGTCATTCTATGAGCGAATCTGATGTGTGCAATCCCACCATACAGGCACATTACAAAATGCAGAACCTAGAAGACGCTTTGTCTAATATAGCAAAATCTTATTCTACCAGTTCAGAACATGAAAACTGTTTGGCTATACCAGCTGATACGGAAGAACCAGTGTAAACTCTACCGGGCGCGATGCCGACCTCAGGGGCGCCATTATGCACAACTCGTTCTGTAAGAGTGCAACGTCAGCCGAAGAATCATGATTACGTCTATTACTAGCCGTCTTTTTTGAGAAGGTGGTGTATGTGGAGGAAGATAAATCCTCCGCCAAAATTAAAGTAACATTAATTGATAAATTTAAACCACCTTCGCTGATTGTAACGAATTTTATTTAAAAAGAATTTTTTCTTTTATTTTCCAGAACTTTCTTTGTTTAAATACTTGACTTTGAATTGTGCGCCATTTTAAGTTTTCGAGCATTACTTTCCTCGACTGCTTGTATCTTCTTTTGGCCTACTGCAACTGTTTCATTTTTCTTCATTAAAATTTGATCGATTACTTCAATAAACGCCTGCTAAAACTGTCTTATATTTTTTATTGATGCACGCATAGAAGGGACGTTCTGTAACAGGTAATTTAATAATTCTGTTGTTCGCGTCTATTTCTTTCCAGATTATTTGTTTGGGTGTTTTGTACGAAACAGGTTTCACATCCCGATTTTCCCAACATTAAGTGTCTATTTAATAATAAAATTTCATAGAAATGGATGCAGATCTTAAATTTGAGGACACTAGCAAGTTAGCGCAAGATATTGCAGGTTTGAATTTAGCAGATGCGAATGAAAATATAAGCTTATCAAATTCTACTGTAAATCTTAGGACTACAAACGATTTGGCATCTATGGGGTTCTCAGACACGAATAGGTTAGAAGCCTCTACACTGGTGATAACGATTTTCTTTAGGGCCATTCCATTAAAAAAACAGAAAAGTAGCGCCACTTTATAAAGATGAAGTGTTCATTTTTAATATATACACTGTTTGATTACCTTGGCTTAAGGTGTTTGTTTATTTATTTTGCCTCCATTGAAATGTTGCTCTGGTAGAAGCCCTTAGGTCACTACCATAAGGGGGTCTCTTGGATGCCAGGCCCGGAAAATCCATATATGCGGAATGATCATCTATCTTGGAACACTTAATTTACTCTGAACTATCTCTTAAGCTACAATTCTTAAGTCCGCTAGCCAACTGCTCTGTATCCTCAGTATTTAATAAACCAGACATGATATTATTAAATTATTTATAATTTATATATTATATTAATTAAGTAAGCTTACCCGGATACGCTGATGTCCACAAATTTACTGAACTGGAATGATTGAGACCTTGAAACAAATATTCACTTAAATTACCCAAAGCAAACTTGTGGTTCTTTTCGCTGATAATTAAAAACAATAAAATGACGAGAAGATTTACAAATTTTATTCACAAAGTAATCGGAGATGAACCATGCAGTATCCCGCTTATGCATTTCAGAAACTCAGATCAAAACTGTCTCATTTCTTTTCACAAGACAAGTCCAAAACTTCGACAATATGAACAAAAGAACTTTCAAAAAATTTTAAAATATTTTTCAAAAATTACAATATTATTTTACGAAACCAGCGATAACATCAAATGTCCAAAAATAAAAATTGATTTATTTTTATATGAGAGGTTAATTTCTGTCCGATAATTAATTTAACCTCTACATTCTGGTTATAATTTGTATTGATTTATATAAAAATGTATAGAAAGCTACACTAATAAATGAATTTCTTCATGATTTATCTTTGATTTGAATCTATATCTTAAACACTAACTCAATTGGTTAATTTTCCTTACTCATCTTTGTTATATTATATTCTCTTTTTCTCTACATTTATATTTACTTACTGATAAAACACGTAAGGGACGCATTAATTTTAATTACTGTATATTGTTATCATTGATTTCAAATGAGCTAAGATTAATAATTCTATTGTAGTTTTATAATAAAAGCAATTCCTTTTTTGGTGATGGCCATGCTACTATTAGATGGCCCGGTAGACTTCTGCTACCGGTCCGCAATCAATTTCGAACTTACACTCAGATTTATATGTCCGACACCAACCTACCCCGCATTGATGCTCGGACCTTTCATGGATTGTTCTCCAAGTGATCCTATCTAGTCAAATGATATCTCTCTTTTGAACTAGATCTAACTATCATGAAGTTGATGAAAGCACTTCTCTTCCTCAACTCCTACCTCCTGTGTGGTTAAATTCTTTGCCAGTCACAATTTATTCATCTACAAATATTCTACCTTTGATTTGTTATTTAAATGGTTTAGCTTGTTGGACTTTGTTGCCAAATAAATGTTTTATTATATATTTAAACTGTAAATGAATTATTGTACATTTCCTCTCACCAAAATGATACTTCGCGTCGAACTTCAGCCACTGGTGATGTACACTTCTTTTTAATTAGACACGTTTTAATGTGTTTAATTTTTTGAAATTAACCTGAATTTTGTTAATTTTACTTTACTTTTGACTGATGATACTCAATGGCAGCGTAGAGGCTCTTGTCCTATTGTAGAGGCCCTTTGCTCACTACCATAAGAGAGCCTCTCGGATGTCAGGCTCGGATAATCCATATAGACAGTGCGATCGTCTAATTTGAATATTTGAAGCTCTACGTGCTTAATGTCATGTAATGCAACATTGTATTTGTGTATTAAATATGATCCTCCACCATAAAGTTATTTGATTTGTTTTACATCATCATAAACAACAGTGCATCAGAATTTAGAATCATTTCTTTGCTTCCTGTTCACTGTTAAGCGTGAACTTTAATAAATGCACTAGGTCGTCCATTCCTTAGGGAGTGAGTTCATAATATTCAGTGATTTCCTTGTCTCAGTTAATCTTTGAAACAATCTGCGCGGAGAATCTGAGTTTAAGGCAATAAGAGCTTATGTTTTCACCAGCCATTGGAGCTGACCTTCTGCGAATGGCAATATGTCTCTCATTTGTTTTTAACCATTTAGTACTAAGTTTTAACTGCGCAGTTATATTGAACTAGAGGTTGGCCGCATATATTTCAAACGGGGCACCCAACCAATTCGACGAATTTATCAATTCTGCACAAAGCATAGTCCGAAAAATTATATATATATATATATATATAACAAGCAGCAGACATAATCTTTTCAAAAAGTTTCACCAGCATGATATTTTAATAGACTGGCCACGAATAAAAAATCCAACAACAATGCCCACTAAATCAGCCTCAACAAACACTCGAAAGCTAAAGTAGCAAGTATTTTACTCTGTCTTAAAGGTTGTGTTTACAATGCATCTGTACGCGCAGTTTTAGTATATTCTAGTGAAACTTGGCCTTTTCGAGTTGATGATTTTGTACGCTTACAAGCATTCGACCATCGTTGTTTGAAAAGCATAGAACATTTTTGTTACCAACGTAGATATCCGTGGACGTATTTTTATATTTGGCAAAAAGTGCTCCTCGTTAGAAAAACAAATAAGGCTCCATTAACTTCTTTGGCTCGGTAACGTTTTGCGTGTGTCCTCTATTCGATTGCCCAGTGGAGCTCTGTTCTGTCATCCAGCACCAGATTGTCGTAATAAACAAGGTTGGCCGATTTTGACATGGCAGAAACAGTTCAAGTCACTTAAATACAAATTGGGTAGTATAGGGCCCACTTGTCTGTTAGGATGGGGTCCACGTGCGCATCATTCTTCTTGGTTAGAAACCCTGTGCGATATGGAATCAATTCGAGCTCTGGCGATCATGTTGCAGATTTATGGTAGAGTCATCTTCTTAACTTTCTTTCCCTATTACGGCATAGTTAGTTGCGAGGTTTAGTTTTGCTTATGACTTGATACAGTGAAAACCGCAAGGAAGCTGTATTGCTGATGTTGTCTTGCCTTAAAGCTGATTTGGCAAGAATGTTTTTGTATCGAGGTTTAGTTTGATTTACTTCTTTGGGTTATCCTGTTAAATTTACTCAGTAACTAGGTATTATTATAGACAGTAATGAAATTTACCTTGATAGGAAGAGATTGAATATCAGAGCGACGCTTAGATTAGGAACAAATGAAGAGACAGTAAGGGCAAGGTATAGGTAACCTACATAAATGGTATACAATAACAAATAATATGCATGCCCCCAATTCCACCAACTTATAGAATTAATTTTATATAAATATATATCCATATATATGTATATATATATATGAATACACCTTATATAAAAATATACGAAACACAAATTCCTGTTTATAAAACCTATATTTATCTATAATATAAGCAACATTTTGAGTCAAATGTCTCTAATTACAATAAATTTGGTCTATATTTATTTATATTTTATTATTCCATTATTATATATATAATATAGTATAATATACGGATATTTAAATATATGTACTCATACTTTATATAAATGTATAAATATTCCTACATATATATTTGTATACACCTCATGTTAATATTGAGCAAAAAGTGAAACGAAAGACTACGCTCGGAAAAATAGCACTCGTACTCGTAACAACGAACAATTCGAACAGATGTTTAATTCTCAAGTCATCAATACATGTGTGACCAGATTTCAGACATCACTTTGTAATACAGTGAGAAGGACCTTTACATGCAAACAGGCATACACACAAACACAAACGCATACATCAATCAGCCAAAACAAGAAATAGAAAACCGAGTCATATTTTTTGCCACCCACATATTCAAATGAAAACCCAGAATGTATATAAATGAAAGATTGTAGAGCGAAGTTTAGTATTCTCGAAATAAATGGCCATTATCCACCTTTTTATTAATGTGTCTTTTCTTCCTAATTAGAACTATACTTTGTAATATATATATATATATATATATATATATATATATATATATATATATATATATATAAACGCAGTGTTACGTTCTCCTATAAACACAAGTGCCTACGTATAACAATGATTATATTTCATTACGTTAATCATACCTTATGTAAATATATACTATATATAAAATATGAATGACAACATATATACAAATGTAAGTGAATTTGTAAGATTAATAAATATCAACCTTATATAATTCACGATACACATAGTCAATTTATTAGCATATGTATTTCATTATTTATAATCACATTGTCTATTCTAATCATTTATAAATCTTTTTACTGTCCACTAAATGCCGACTGTGAGAGAAGATGGAAGAAAATAGTAAATTTTTCGTTCTAAGTCATTCTCAATCAGTTTCCAGGTTTATGATTAAACCTGGTTAATTCGATTCCCGTTTTCTTATACTAAAAAAAGCTTCATTAAATATTGGACCTAATGGTTTTCCTACCGATATTACATTCATTAAACCATGGCCCAATTTTATTTTAATAGACTCTAATTAGCCCAGTTTCTCTGTTGCGGTTAATTTGTTATTAGGTTCGCAACACCTAATACATACTTGCATATATATTAGTTCTCCGAAACCAACAGAATTTAACTGTTACACAGGATAAACTGTTTATTTTTATGAAAGTAGTAATTGATAAAATTGGTTCAATTTTGCATTATCTAAGCGTAAATCTGGATAACTGTGACCGCCTTTATCCTATGCGAATTTACATTTATGAGACCAGTCTACAATAGATAAATGTTTAGACTGTGAGATACACGCCTTTGCCGATTGAACGAAGCTCAGAAGTTAATTAGTAAGCCTTCACATCGTGCTCTTTTAACAGTATGTCAATTGACGAACAATAAATGCCCAAATTATTTATTAGCTCTATTCATTACATGCAATTGCTTATCGAGCGAAACTGCGTAAGTGATGTCTTATTTAGTGTGATTAAAATAACTCAATAGCTGAAAGTTGCCAGCTAGGTTTTATTGAACTAGTCAGCATAAATATTTTGACTATATCGAATATTCTGTTCTTAAGAACGTAACTTTCATTTTAAACTCAAGGTGTCATTGTCCTGCGTAGTTTTTGTTTGTCCATGGAGAGGCTCGTGATCCAATTTGTGGCTCGATTTAAATTGAATTTAGTTATTCTTGAGTTTTTCTGGAAGCTAGAACAAATTAATTGATTTCATTCATAACATGCAAAGCTTTATTTACACTATGCAGAAAGAATTGTGTGTGCGTTTCTTCGTTATTATCGAAACTCCTTGTGGAATTCTCTAATGCCCCATGAATTATACCAGCATAACTGTGCAAAATTTGGCGTAAACGCGGATCACGATCACCGCATCTGGCAATGGAGAAGAATGTGATTTTTGCTGCTGAATTGAATAATTAATATAACTCCATGTGTTCCCACAACAGTGATGAGTATAGACTGAACGGTTGTTTTAATGGCCATCTGACGGCTGGCAACGCGGGTAGCGAACGATCGATCGGCACACAAGGTTCGCAAATTCAAAATTGTCGTTCAAATGAGGCTGTTCAAATCACTTTCAGTGGCCAAAGTTTAATTATAGCACATAGGCAAGTCAAAACGTCCATGTGCTATTGGAAAAATAAGAATGGTTTAACGCAAGAGGCGGAACGTGGTTGAACTGTCAAATTCCGTCGCTTGTGGGTGCCAGTATGTCATGTGCATTGAATAGATTTTCGAAAAATTCCAGATGGAAGCCCATTAGAGTAACTATTTCTGTTTACATTTACTAGATGTAAGTAATAATTATTTCGTAAAAGTGATTTTTTACTGTTACTTTTTCATCCTTGTCATTAAGAGCGTGTTAAAATTCTCCTTTTAGTTTACTCTTTTCACTATTTTAGTAAGTGCATATTAAAATCGTATATTTTTTATGAAAGTAGCAATCGATAAAATTGGTTCAATATTGCATTATTTGAGTATAAATCTGGTTATCTCTAGAATTTAAACGGATCGTTTGGTTGACTAGCCGTTTATGGGACATGAGAATGATAAAATAAATAGAATTTATAAATTTCGCTGCATGCCAAATTCCCAATTATAAAAGCAGGGATGTATTTTGCACATGATCGTCGTTTTCAGTGCCCAAATATACTTTCGAAATATGTCAATAATATTCTCCGAACCCTACTTCAATCGACAAATTGGAAGAATAAATTTTTAAATCGATGGAAATTAGATGCCTTAGAAGAGCGGACAAAATATGAAAAATGGGATTTTACAGATTTCGAGAAATACAGAATATTCATTTTTGCTCTCCTGCAAGAGTATGTTAAATTTAATTCTTAGTTGAGGAGCGTAAAATCTGAAAGTAAAAGAGGATTTGAACTTCATGGCAATAATTGCCCCCAGACTTAGATGAAAAGTAAAATCAAAAACATTGTTATACAATGTAAAAATGTTTTGTCAATCTCATGAACTTGACTTTATGCATACCAATCGAAGGAGTAAATTAACCATGAGACTTATCAGCAGTATATGAATGTTTATGCAATAAATATAATATGAGGTATATGGTTAAATCACGAATAAAAAGAGAACAACAGAGCTATGCAAGTCTGTGCATGTGCATACGTCTGATCTGGCATGCCATTCAGTATAATTAGGACATTCAACTAACTGGTGTTGTCGACATATCAATACCCATTGATAAACGAACAACCAGCCTGATTAGAGAATCGATTTAAATTAAGTAGAGATGAAAATGAGTCAGTTACTAGTGGAAAGAATGTGTGGTTCCATATGGAACTTAGCATTTGATAATGGTAGACAGCGATTTATTAGGCACCCAATAAAAGATGACTGTTCTAAAGAATGACCTGACTTACAAAATGAAGACTTCATAATCTGTGAAAATATTTGTGTAAATAAAAGATTAAAAATGACCATAAACGTGGTCGTGCTAAATTACACATCAACTAAATAAAATTTAAATTGTACTCGTGGGCGGGAACTTTATCTCAGGTCTAGAGTGTACTCTTTTGTAGTTATTGTCATGCAACTATTCTCTAGGTTCTGATGAACTTGTTGACTTGAAAGGTTGGTTTAATTGCGGACCTGGATTAATTGCAATTACCTGATCTGCGTTTTGACTAATGCAGTTTTCATTGTTCCAGTAGTTTTCTTTTTTCAAAATATTCCGGCCATACTTACCGTAGGCCTTCATCAGTTGCATTTTGTTTCACAAGTTTAACAAACGAAACATTTGTTTCATTTGTTTCGTTTGTTCAACTTGAGAAACAAAATGCAACTGATGAAGGCCTAAGGTAAGTATGGCCGAAATATTTTGCAAAAAAGAACTTGTTAACTATTGATCTGTTCATGGCCCTTCTTCTTGATCACTATCACAACCCGTTCTCTTTGGTGAATTAATTTGGAACTCAAATACAAGCTCAGATCGATCAATGGACAGTGATTTATGATTTCTGTTGTAATCAATTACGAAGATTATAGGACCGCGCGTGATTATCGGATGAGATCTCATATACTTTGGCTTTAAAGTCGACTGCTCAACGTCTTTTCAGACAGGGCTGCTTACATGTATATTAAGCTTTCGAAATATACACTGGCGGATGGTGTTCTCTCTTTGATGGCACCTGCAGACTATTTAGAACACGCTGTATCTGTTGTGTAATTTCCGCGTGGTACTCCAAATCTTGCTATACAGGGTATCAAGAGCGCATAGACAACGGTTTTTGAGAATTGACAGATTCGGCATGATTTTACTTTTGCGGTAATACGCACGATCTTATCATACACATCTTATAGGCTACAAATGCTGAGTCCTGGAGTAAATATAAGTAAACTTCAACTAAACTAACCTATATAAAGAGCAATCATTCATTCATGTAAATAATGAAATTGATTACCGTTAAACCTTAACTTATAGACGAACTCATGTTATCAATCTTCAAATATAGGGAAATTGAACAAGTATACTTTCCATAAGAGCGCTTTCGAGAAACTATTTTGTTAGGTAATGGCGGCCGCTGATACCAACTTTCACCGTACATCAATAATATTGCTCGGAGGCACAAAAATTTCTTAAGAATCAGAATTGTTGATTTCAAATGAATATCAACCCTTATTTAAATGAGTGGTGAATATTCTTTCAAAACAAATAATATTCTTCTAAACGTGCAAAACAAGCTTAATGAATTGACAAAATTAAGATTACAAGGGAATCGGGACTTTGAGAATTATGTGTCGAATATGGTTAAGTCCCCGCCAAGATTTCTTCCTTCAATATTTCGGACGACATCAAAATACCCAAAACGACGCTTAACCGTCGATTTTACAAAGTTGAAATTAACTCATTTTGTTATAAAAGAATTTATTAAAAATATATTTGATAAAAGTATTTGAAACGATATTCTCATTGCCATTTTTTATAAAGTCTACTAATGAATCATAAATAAAATTGACATAGAGAACAGAACGGATAAAAACATATTAATATGTACATTAACAGTTATAGGCGATATATTTGATAAATCCAGCTTTGACTGAAAATAGAGTAATGTCGGATATCATGCACAAGTTAATTATCGCAGCTTTACAAATTAATCATCATTAGTTGCTAATAGGTTAATAGAAAGTAAAGCACAGTGTAGGAGAGACAACGATGGGTGAGAGCTGAAAATTCTTTTCAATACATTAAATGTATGCAACGTAAATTGATCCTCGATGGCCTGTTTGTTGTCGTGCTCTGAAAATGAACATCATGCGACGGTGCACTTTTTCAGACCCGCGTCGCGGGTTTTCCGGGCCTTCTGTTTGTATTGCGCATTGCTTCGTTTTTGTCCGTTTGATGTCATTCTCTGATCATAAACATAGAAGTTTTAAATGCATCAACATAGGCACCAGACGGTAGATTTGCTATATGTTGCCTAAATGGTTAAACCAATTTGTTCTGAAATTTATGTAAATCTTACAGGATTAAATTAGATAGTTGGAAAGCGTGATAAAACAATGGAAATAATTCAGGTGTAAGTTTCACTGTTCAATTCAGTTAGTCAATGACAACATAAAGGCTAAAGAATAAGATTAACTATCAAGATAAAGGTAGATAGAAGTAGTTAAATCAGGTATTTGGCGGAGGATCATCCGTCCATGCATATGGAGAAGGGGTTAAACTATATTTGCATCTGCCACATGTTGTAGTCTCGCACACACGTTACTGGACTGTAAAATTTCGGCTGCGCAGTTCCAAACCTCTTTCGAGGTTGTTAAACAAATTCACAACATATTCATTTTTATCTATCCTTTGTTTTGGTATAAATGTATCCAGATTGCAAAATTTTACTATATGATCAGTGTTGTTAAGAAGATATCTTTTTCTACTTGATAGTTGAATTAGACCACTGGATCAAACTTAACCACAATTTCGTCCTTAGAGTCAATATCTTCCGAATTTCCAGTCGTTCAGAATCAACAAGATTACTCAGAACTGTATCAGGTAAGTTAAATTTGACTTTAAACTTTCTTCTTATTATGTTTTGTCCAAACGTTATTTGGCTTTCATTTTCTTTTATCTTACTACCAATTTAAATGAACATATTGCCTATCACGTAATGACAATTCGGTACCGTTTAGGCTAACCTTAGTGTTTTAATTGATGATTAACATGTAAAGTATTCTTTCTTAGTTGGATTGAGCATTCGATAATAACGCATTATTTCCCACATTTTGCTCATATATATATATATATATATATATATATATATATATATATATATATATATATATATATGTAACCGGTCCACGTTAGGGCCTATTAATTCTCTGCATGGGAGGGCCACGTAAACAACCTGTGCACTTGTAAACCAATATATTTTTGGTGAATGTCGAAAGATATTTCTAGAATTATACATTTTGTAAATTGGTCTATCTTCGAGTTTTCTATTGGATTCGCCTAAATTAATCGTCCACAAGATGATAATCATGGAAGGTCTAAACGCGTCAGTGCGTGCGACTGGCGGTAGTTTTGCTGTTGTTCGACGACTGGTTAAATAAAATGGGATTAGTGTATACTTCAAGCTCGAAAACTTGGTTTAAAGAATTATTACCACCACCCGCGCGATCAATTATTGTTTAATTCAATGCACCTATAGCTTGCCAACAACGAATAAGCAACATCGACATCCGTAGAAGCAATTCTTGATACGCATATATATACTTCATGTTAGCCAAACAAATTAGACTATATCGTCTGAGCTGTCTTGATCAAATTTTAGGTATGCTTTCATTTCTATTGCCCAGTAGAGCTTTTTTCTCTCAATTATCAGTAGATTGGCATAAAATCCTGGTGGCATAGCGGAAACATTTTAAGTAAACCGCAATCTTATTAAGTTTTTTAGAATTAGATATTCTACCAAATCTTGGTTGTAAAATCTGTGTGATATGGTATGTAATTGTGCTGAGTGTTGATCTTGTTAACTGTAATAAATTAGCTTTACGAAGGGACAACAATATTTGTCTTTGCTGAGAAGTATTTATTCATAATCACTTAGTTAATTGATTAAAGAGCGAGCGTTCGTTCTATGGTGTAACCAGGGCGTGGTGGATTTCCGACCGGCAATCGGATCTCCTATAAAATACCACATGAGCCCGACGATGGCACCATGACTCGGCGTGTGTTCCCCGCCACAAAAGGGTTCAACAGCCACAGGATTACATGGACTCCTGGACAGTACCCCGTACTTCCGAATGGCGAATGAGCTCTCAACAGCCACCGGCAACCATGCAACTTACTGCTGCCTTGTAGACTGCGCTTGGATGTGCAAAGGCTAGAGGTGCGTCCTCGATCAAAAAGCCGAGTGGTGAGGGGACACTACTTGTACCAAATTCCCACCAAACTCCATGAAATGTCACTGGAGCCGGCTTATACTCCAAAAGGAGTCAGCCGCAGTAAAGTAAAAAGTAAGCAAAATAGTGCTTGGAGCGAACATTCCTTCATGAAGTGGATATATTTTTTAAAATAAACAATTGTTTTGTATTTTTGGGTATTGCATCATTACCTCTTACTTGTTTTTAACACCAAGTGAGATTACCATATCTTATTGCCTTCGGATATTTCTCGAGACTCCTATGTAGCATTAAGATTTCTACGTTAAGAGACATAAAAGTATTATGATTTGAGTACGTTTGATTGATTTATTATTTTAAAAATGTTTTTCATCGCTGTTTCAACTTTAATAGACTTGCTGCACAATGGTTTAAGATAAAAATGCTTAAACTTCCACGATTTGTCTTATAGCACACACACATATACACATAAGCAGTACAACTTTTAATGATTGCATAAGGCATCGGTTAGTTTTGCATGATGGATGAACCAAGACAAGTTAATGTAGATTGGCCAGAAATGCGAGTCCCTATGACTAAAGTCTACTTATACTAATCTATAAAATGGCCAATATCGTCATTTATTCGTGCGTGGGTAAACAAAGTCAGTGTTTAAACGAACATTGGTTGCGCGGGTGGTGATAACAATTATTATAATCAAGACCGCAACCTTGATTATAATAAAAGTCAGTGTTTATTTAAGCTCTTCAATAAGATATTCCTTAGCGCTTAGGTGAGTTGGAAACACGCCAAATTACGCATGATGGGCTGCCAAGAACCTTCGCTATCTCTTATGGGCCATTTAAGCGAAATATATTTTATTTATTGGCTCTTGGAATTTGTGGGATCTGACATTTAAACCAGCCAGTCTTTTATAAATGGCGCTCTGAAAAAGAATGATATCAGTAATGTTTGTTTCCAGGAAAATCGAATTTTTTTGAGCACCAAGGTGTAACACATTCTAGGCTTATTTAATGGCAAATGTTATTCATTTCCAAAATCGTGAATGATCGAACTTGGTGTGGTGTTGCCTTTCTGCTATCTAGTGTTGCAGCGAAAGCCTTATTGACAAACTGCCTACAACATTTGATAGACGAATTTTAGGTACCGCGTAGGCACTCTGATTCTCTGAGTCGTTGAAGTGCGGGCACCAACTACAAAATTCCGCTTATAATATATTTCGTATTTGGATGTATATCAAATTTGGCCTCTAGGCTTAAGTAACGTTTGAATATACGAGTGATTGTTAATGATTTAAGTGGGGCAAACAGAGCTGTAGAAATATTGATTCTGATTGAAAATATGTGCAAAATATTACGAAGCTCTTCATTCATGCGATTCGACTTAACCTGGTCGTGGTGAACCAAACATTTCAGCATCAAGGTAGTGTCCTGTCACTAGACATAGTGATGCGACCCATATGAGAATGACAGCGACATGTCATCATTCTCAGACTGGCCATATTTAGTAAGCAGACCGTGGTATATTTATGCCCAAGACACGAAAGCGTATTATTGGTTTTATATTGATTCAATCAATGTATCTGATCACAGTCATCTGGTAGAATCGAAAATTGCATTGAAAACGTAAAGTTGAACACAGGTATATCTTTTAAACAATGCACTATTAGAGAAAGGAACGTCTGTTGGCAACAGTATTTTGCACAAAAATGAGTGAATTCTTTTTAGTACGCTAACTTAAAAATGCTTAATCACGACTCAGCAAAAAGAATACCGAGGTCTGTTAACAACGCGAATTTTTTGCAGTAAAATGTCGTTCAGAAAAGACTGAAAACTTGACCGATATATAAAATCGATTTTGTGATATCGGTCAATTTCGCTCGGAAAAAAATGAAAAATTGACCGAGCGAAATTGATCGATATCAGAAAATCAATTTTTGATATCGGTCAAGTTTTCAGTCTTTTCCGAGCGACATTTCATTGCAAAAAATTCGCGTTGCTAAGAGACCTCGGTATTTTTTCTGCTGAGTCGTGATTAAGCATTTTTAAGTTAACGTAAAAAAATGAATTCATTCATTTTTGTGCAAAATACCGCTGTTAACAGACGTTCCTTTCTCTACTGGATACATTATTTAAAAGATATACGTGAAATCTGTTTTTACTACTGAGTACAAAATACTAGTAAGTATCTAATTTTTATTCAATGTAATACTTTAAATTAATTTAACATATTTTGGAGCTCTGCAATTTACATTAAATAAACATTATATGTAACCTTACCCATGTAAAATTAAAGTTAGGGGTTAGGAGTCACAATTATGCTATGAACTGAGAACTTTTCAATGATGTGTTATTTGAAAAAAATGTTTTTATCGTTGTTTCGACTGTAATAGATATGCTGTATAATAGCTCTCTGTAAATTCTATGGAGATACTCGAAATAAGGCGTCAAATTCCACCTGGCTCGACACATAATAATACCCGTCGCAGTATAACGCGCCAACTTAAACGCAGTCTAAAAGGCGATCTCGAAAACTTTTGGAGCAGAAAGGCTGAAGAAATGGAATTAGCTTTCGCGTCAGGTAACAGTCGCTGTTTGTTCCAACTTATACGCACAACAGGTCCGAGAAAGTTAAAAGTTAGCGAAACTATAAATGATAGTAACAACGAATTAATAACCGATAAAATAAGTCGTCTTGACAGGTGGGCTGAACACTTTAGAGATCAATTTTCTTGGCCACCCGCGTCAGTTCCGCTTCCCGAAAGCATGTCTGCATCAACAGTGTGGAATGTTAGTCCCGAAGAACCATCTGAGTTAGAAGTACGCGATGCAATCCTATCTCTTAAGCGCCGCAAAGCCGCCGGCCCCGATGATCTGCTTCCGGGATTGTTTAAGGATGGTGGCGATATAATTTCAGGAGCGTTGACCAAACTTTTTCATTCTATATGGAATGAGGAAACCGTACCACTTGACTGGAATGAGTCGACCATCATTCCCATCTTCAAAAAAGGCAATCGTAATTCGTGCGATAACCATCGTGGTATAAGTTTGACTCCGGTCGTATCAAGGTTATTTGCTTCGATTATCCTACGTCGTCTTAGCGCTTCACGTGAATCACAAACAAGAGAAGTACGGGCCGGATTCCGCGCAGGACGAGGTTGTATAGATAATATTTTTACGTTAAGGCAAGTTCTCGAACAGAGACATTTATATCACCGTCCCACAATAGTCG
>JAQBSW010004785.1:0-64864 GCA_029291075.1 Eudiplozoon nipponicum
ATACGATGAGCTGTGATGGCATGCTTGCTTTTGAGATCGGGCATGAAGCAGTGCGTATCTCTCGTGTTCTTGGACGAATGGTCAGGTCGAAGTGTTTGATAAAGTCACGTACAATGAAGTTTCTTGTCGTGTTGGCAATGATGAAAGGATAATTGAAACATCTTTTTGAGTTGGAGAACGAGATTGCGTATACTCGTACCCGAAACGTCGCTATATTGGAGCAATTGTCGCAGGTCAGATTGCTGGTGTCGACTGGGTGGGTAGATTCAAAATAAGTGTGGCGTAGTAAGCTTACATCTGATCTAGTGTCTATGAGAAATAATTCGCCAGAGGTTGCGTCATGGATGAGAAAAGATGTTGATAGTGGCAACTGACGACGAGACTGGTTGCTGGCATTTGGGCGTTTGAAGCATGACTTGACTGGAGCCGTTGCTGTAAATACAATAGTTTGATTGCGCTCTACCGCGAAAGCAACGTGCTTCGAGCCATCAGAAGTGGCGCGGCCAACGATCTTGGAGTGCTCAGCCTCTACTGCTGCAGAGGAGGCTGACCCCAGCAGTTTTCCGAACCTTCCATGGGCAGATCCTCCTGAGTTGTTGAGGGTGACCGCGCCCACTTGAACGTCGCGTCTGTGCGCGGGAATGTGCAGCCCTTTCTGAGGCAATAACGTGTGGAATGGCCATAGCTGCGATGATTCGGACACCACTCCGCTGGTAACTGTGGCACTATGGGTCGGTCTTTCGACGTCGACCTCCTGGTGCTATTTCGGGACGGTGGTCGACGCTGGTCACGCCTGCTCTGGTCTCGTCTATTATGGACGGCATCGACTGAGGTCAAATTTGGCCTGAGGGTGAGGTTCTCGAACAGGCTGATGAGGCGTTCATTCGTGATATTTGTTCCGGCTGATGATGCGGTGGATTGTGATTCGGACAGTCTTGAGGTGATGTGGCATTTCTCTGGGGCAGGTGAGCTGTAGTGGTGTTTCTTCCACCACTTGTCTAGACGTGCCGGCAGAACGTCGTCTTGTACTTCGAGGGATTCAGTTACCGTTAATGGCATTTATAAAACCGGAACTGCGTTCTCCGGCAAATGCCGAGAAAGTTAGGCAGCCTGTCAGTGTCTAGCAGCACTCCTAGACACTTGAGGCCGGTTCTAGTTGACTGCCTGGTGTTCCTTCGTTGTGGCGTCGAAATCAGATGGCGAGTTACCGTGAATTGTCTTGTTCAAGATCTGCGACAACACCGTGGATAGTGGCATACTTAGAGGTTCAATAAATACTTGATCGACTCGTATGACTAGTTGTGCAGGAACATGATTGACGTGACTAATATCCCAGTGATTAGGTGATAAAGCGTAACTGATGCTAGTCCAGAAGTCAGCGAGGATAAACAGTCAATATGACCCGAGACAGCAAGCACACGTAGTGCACAGCAGGAGAAGTCAAACGTGTTGATGACAAGCATGGTAAATGCACCGTGCTTATATAGTTTTGAAAATAAAAGCTCGCACGCCATTGGTTAGCGGCAAATTTTGCTTGTTTTAATTGGTGCCGCGTGAATGCTGTTTGAGTTTCATTTAGGCAATATGTCGGCGAATTGTTTTGAACCGTTACGGTGTTTTGGAATTTTCTTTGATTGAATTGTTGAAGGTTATGTTTTTTCTTTGTTTTATTCTAAAATCACTCTTTAAGGTGTCAGCATTAGAGTGGTTAATCCCTTGCTTTGTACTGACACAGCCATATCTTATTTGCTCTTTTTTGAAGTTTGACTGCAAAATTTTAATAATAACACTTAGAATTGCGCGCAAATATTACTCAGTATTTATTATGTCGAAATGAATCGCAAATTCGTGGCAGGTAATTTGATTGCGTGCTCTGTTCTTAAGGTCTTTACGTTCGCGAAGATATACTGCGGCAATCGGTGAGACGTTGGACGATAATATTCAGTTTTAATAAATTATTTGTAATACACCTCATTTCAATATAATATATAACAACGTTAAGTGTTAAGATCAGCCGACCGAACGACATACGAATGTTATTTTATGGAAAGGCACTAAAAGGAAAGAGTAATTCAATTTTTCTCAATTTGGTGATCATTCCGGTAATATTGAAAATACGAATCTAGCAGCACAGCTGAGTAGTGATCAAAGGACCCATACAAAAGATGGTGATCCCGCCAATTACAATATATGGAAATTTCTACAAAAGATGAAGGTCGTTCTAGTCGCAGGGATTTCTGATGTAGCATTAGCCACAGATATTTTTGGAAATTTATTTGTAGAAAATAGCAGTAGCCACCTTTGGGGCCGATAACGCTCCAGTGATCCAAACTAAGGCTGAGGTTAATACAACAGAAAGTCATCGAAAGAGTGCAAGAATTAAGATGAAGCAACAAGAAAAATGATGGAAAGAGCATTTGAGCAGCAAGAGTTAATATAAAATAATAATAATTTCTATTTTATTTTACTAATTTAGCGACCTTTCTGCGAGCAAATTCCTCTAAATAATTAATTAAAAATATAGCATTTTGGTCAAGCAAAATGACTCCTGACGGATTGTGAAACTTCTTTAGAACAATGTTTGCACAAATCTACACTCTGACTGCGGAGTTTGGGATAATGAAGTCTAGATTTGACAGGTCAATTGTAGTTAATCCGCATAAACGACCCAATCAATATAGATGAGGTCAACAATGTGTACCACGTTAAAGAGGCAGCAGATTTTTTATTTGTGTCCAAATCGACAAGGTTTTTACTATCGTCATCGGAATTTTAACATATGCTTTCACATATGGATGTGAAAAGGTTATATTTGGGGTTCGAAAAATTTTCTCTAATAGCACCTAATGTACGCGTGGACGTCCAGGAATTAGTTGACCGGACAGTTGAAATCTAATTAAAATTGCCTGTCTAACTAACATATAATGAATATAAAAGACGAGTTTTGGATGGCAGCAGCCAGTGGCATGGGAGCCAGCTCAATATAAAAATACACCAGCTGCAACGATACATCGCATAAGGAACTGCTTTATCAGTAAAATTCTCCTAGAGGAAGACCAGTTTAATAAATTATTAGAGTCCACTTTCTCACCAATTTTTTTTATAGTCAGGGTCGTTTCTAAAAGAAAAATCCTATTAATCGTTAGATTTGTAGATCGAGAGAATAAGACCAGCACAGTAGCCAAAAATTTGTTCATAATCAGATGGTCTTCGAAGAAAATAAGTATGAAAAATATTGCCACATGCCAGGATATTTTTTAAGATTACATTTTTAGAACTCTTCAACGGACAGCCAGTAAGTATGCAATTTGATATTTGAGCTTATGTGTCGCTATAACTAATGATTTGGCCATTAAACAACGTAAAACTTAAACGAGAAAATATTTATTAGGCATTGGACTTGTCGATTGTGGCTGTAGATGAATTGGATACCAAATTATTAATGAATGTTGCTAACTTTTGTGTCTTTTGTTATAGCGATTACCCAAATGCCACTATTGGGTCTCGATTTCATTATAAAATGGTTTAAGAAAATCAATTGTCAACATAAACGTATACGCCTTTTGAGTTACGAATTTCATAAAGTCGATATGCGGTCCTTCGGTGCAGGTAGAGACCAGTTGTCTGTTTGGCTTGTGGAAAGATTTTCTAAGCCAATACAACAATATATTCCAACTTCCTGATTGTAGCTAATGTCCTTGGCCATCGGTCGATCGCTTTAAACTATGGCTAGAATTAAACGAAGGTTATGAACCACCAAAACTATATGGTACTCCTCCAAAGAAACTAGTAGCAGCGACTTGGGCAACATAAGAGATGATAGAGGCCGGCATTCTTGAACCATCCTCATCTGTTTTTCGAACTTCTATAGTTTAGGTTACAAAAGTGGATGGATCGCTTCAGCTGGCTGCTGATATAAGGTAATTCAACTCGGTGAACAAACCTGACCCTTATCCCATGCTGGCTCTAAGTGTTCTATTCCTACTGCATGCGATTGGCAAATGGTTTGTCGTTCTAGACCTAAAACATGGATTTTGGTAAATTAGCGTTCGGCCCAAAACATGGAGAAAGTATCCTAAGTTCATTTCCAATTCAATTGGGTATAATTTGGTCTGAAGAACGCACCAGGATAATTTCAAAATAAATGGACTCTTTCGTGCCCAACTTATCCTGTACAACATTTTCTGTTGTCAATGTTGTTATGTAGACTACTAATGAACACAGTTTACAGTTTAATCCAGAAAGGTTTCCTGGGCAACTCAATTTCAGCAGAAGCATATATGCCATTGGATTCGAATGTGCAGACTATAAAGGATCATTCGGTGCCAATTACTCGAAATCTATTGTGACGTTTTATTAATATGGTAATTTTTACAAACAATATCTCTCAGAGATGGCTGTCACGCAGCAACCTTTTTGTCATATTTACTAGTGTAAAGAAATTGTTTCTTTGAACATAGGAGGCTCAATAACATTTTCTATTGTGTAAATAGAAATTAATAGACGTGGTATTGTCTTTAGCAAACGATCTAAAGCTTGCTTAATTGAATGGATCCCATTAAATAGTCCACTATGTGTGGCACATTTAAATACATCTACTAAAATCAATTAAAAAACCGTGATAAACTTTTCCTTTTGGTTGTATTTGTGTATGTTCCTATCGATTGCAGCACAGACGAAAGCAAGGGCAACCTTTACTCAAAATTAAGCTCCTAATTTAGTAGAGAACGAAGTTCAGGTATAGTCTTGGTTATGGATGACATGAATGCTCAAATTGGACGCTTAGGTAACGACGCGCAACGATAATGGAGAACGGATTTTGGATAGCTGCGCAGAACATAGATTATATTTAAGTAGTACAAACATCAGACGTAGTGTTAGACGTAGCATCACATCACGTCCTCCAGCTCCCACACAACGGTGGACTCAAAAAGATCATGTAGCAATTAATTATATATAGCGTAGTTGCATCCAGGATTGGCGTTCTATTTGGAACACTTATGTCGACCCGGATCATGCATTTATCCTTTGTAGATTTGAACAAAAATTTTCTAGAAAATTAAATAAGAAGTTAAGCTAAATAGATGCAAGCAAACGCAAACAACCATTTTGAGACCAAAGTATAAAGATGATCTAAAGTCAAAGCTAACTGGTCTTTATGGCGAAAACTCGAAATTTCTTTGGTTCACGATATGTTACACTCTGGACAATGCAGGTACTACTGTATGTGGCATTGCAGGCCGCCGTAGCAATAATCATTGGATCAAATATCCAAACTTTACGTTAATTTATTTTTATATGTAGAGTAATCGACTTCCGCATTGTACTACTGGTCCTTTTCAAAGCGTTCTTATATAATTCGACGTGTAAAATTTTTTATCTAAATCGTATTCGATCAGTATACTCTCGTCACACGCGAACGATTTATTTTCTATTTACTTTAAACTTCAACATTTTAAATATGTATAACGCTCCGGCTATATTACCGTGCAACCTTCCTAATAAGAATAAAAGATAAGTATTGTCGGTCTCCCTAATTTTGGTCAGGGAGATATTCACTGGCAAATGCCGCGAGAACTTGTGAACCTTAGCATAGTGAGGATGTCCAGGGGTCCTTCTAGACAGTAGCTCTTTGAGTCCTGTTCGTAGATTAGTGATCCTTTGAGTAGATGCACAATAAAGACGTAGAAATGATGAAGCGGTATGAATTAATTGCTGTTCGAAGGCCTGGGATGGTCTTGCTGAAGGTCTGCGGCAACACTGAGATAGTTGGCACACTTAGAAATTCTATTAAAAAATAATCTACTATGTATTGCTGGATTTGCAGCAAAAGGAAGATTGACGTGACTGACAACTAGCCGTGTTAGTGACACAGCGGATTAAACTCAAGTAGAACAGAGTTTGTTGCGTTGTGATTGCATTGCGCTTATATAGATTCGACGTTGCACGAAATTTGTCTACAAGAGCGCGCGTTCTCACTGTTCCATCGTAATTTATTTTAAATTTATTTATTTTCAGAATGTCAGCAAATTAATTTCAGTCGTTAAACACACAGACAAACAGTATGGCTGTTCCATAATAAAGCAAGAGCGTAACTACTCAAATGCCATCCGCACAAAAAGTGATTATTAAAGACTACAAGGCAAAAAATAAACTTTAATAAAATCCAAAATTAATATTTCAAAAAATATATTTGTATTTTTCCTAATGAATAACATTGTTTAAGAAATTAGCGGTGTCTAAAATTTCCAAAATTGAAATTTAATTTTTGCGGATAAGAATCACCCTTAATCACTCCATTGTCCCGGTTCAGGATTAAGAATCACCAGTATTAAGGAGCAGAATTGGAATTTGACATCCTAAAAGTTCTTCTTCAGAAATTCGGCAAAATTAATCTATTGCTTGTGTTGTAGCAACGGTTGGGCCTTAAGTCAACAAGCCCACAGAGCCACAAAATTTTTTGCTACTCTACTCCTGCCATAAACGCATTTCGTTTGGCAATAAAAGATGGAAACATTGCAAGGCGTTTATCGATGATATTGGCGAAGTTACTTGCAACTACGGTACAAGGTTAACGAAGTGATCTAACAACCGAAGTACGAGACTCAGTGTGTTTTAACGACCCTATGTCTTCTTCAATGGTCCTAGTTTTGGATCTAGTAACAGAAAGAAATGAGTCAAGAAAGCCATCCCTCCCTTTATATCACCTACCAGAAAATTCCACATAAATGAAGATATCTGTTCTAAATTTACCGACAGTATCTTCATCCCCATAGCTCCTATCGGACTACCAAAGGCTGTCCATAGTTGGTAATCAAATGTAATGCAATCTGCTTCCACCACATCTGACCTAACTATGCTTACTTCAGCACCCGTGCCTCGAGAAACTCCAAACCAGTCAATTTATTTTTAATGTGAATTTATTGATGGAAAGCTCGGCAACGTTCCTAAAATCTCCACTAACGCCGAATCTAACATTTTTTCCGTCTGTTTCGGTGCCATCTCCTTTTGTAGTACACTTTGACTTTGCTTTGAGGACGCCTTTTATAGGCCTATAAAGGAGCTTTTACAATGCAACCGCCCCTATGTCTCCAACTAGCGGGAGTCTTATGCTTATCCTGGTGAGGCATATCTCTCTTCCGGGTCAGTGCTGTCTCTCCTTCTGGATCCACCTAAACGCGAGAATAGGCAGCCTTCTCGTTGGCTCTTGTCGCAACGTCCATAATCACAATGTATCTTACAAAATCTGCGCGGCCCATTGAAATGTTGGCACGAGCAACACTCTTGAAGCCTTATATCTTCATTCTGATTCCGAGATTTCAAAATATTTCTCGCCACAACTTCAATTTGGCGTTTTATATTCGAGACATCTCTACTTAAATAGTGATTCTTTTCATGTACGGTCAAGTGAGCTTCCGTGTTCGTCCTGATTTGCTGTACCATTTTTAAGTCTGAATTTGCAGCATCTACCTGTCGTTCATGCATATCTTACACACCATCTAACCTTCCGAATTTGCTTGTCCAATCAACATTCATTGTCTCAAAACCATTTATATGGCTCTGAATCTGACTGATATTTTGGCTATAAAATTAGAATTTACTACATCTAGAGATATATTTAATCCAGAAGCTTTTACATAAAGGCGTTCATAAAATTCTGATGGAAGTTAATGTCCCATCTTTTCTAGGCGCAAAAGTTCGCGCAATTGTGTCGAACTTCCCGGATGATATTTCCTTTTAATTTCAATCATTTCTAAGTCAAAGGCAATGCGCGGTTCTTCTTCCACAGTTCTTTTCTTAAAACTGACCATGGTGGATCTGAAATTCTTTAACATGGCAATCTATGCAGTAAGAAATTGATACACGGGGTCCCACAATATCCTAAACTTTAAATAGCAATTTGGCATCTCAGATAAAGTTTTGACCGGCGCGGTTGCCACATTTTGTTAAGGCTCTAATCCTATTAAATAATGAGAGCCCCAATACATCAAGTCTGTATTATACTTAGTGAGGTTTTAGAAATTTGATGGGGCAGTTATCCTTTCCACATCTAATAAGTTCATAATTTCGATTTCTGTATCATGCTATCAGTTACCTTAAACTAAATGCTAAACTCCATGTTAATCAAAAATACATATGCTTAATTAATCAAGTAATGGAAGAAGGACCGGGCACTTTTAACGCAACAATACACGCCGTATTCTTTAAATCAAGTCAGCGAGCTTGAAATAAACACCAATTACATTGTATTTATCCCGTCGTTGAATAACATAGCAATACTACAGTCAGTCACACGTACTAACACGTTTCGACTTTCCATGATCACCATCAGAGCACAACAAAAAACTGATTAGTGAGAATCAAAACCCAAGCAAAATTAGATATGTGGCTCTCGCATCTAGTAGTCCTGTCAGGAACATGTTTAAATTTACCGCAAACAAAAATAGCTGTGTTCATCAAATTACCTTTCAAAATTGACATTATTTTAATTATTGGCGTGCAGTGCGAGCTTCATATGTTGACTCTGCGAATTGCTTTTGCGGGTTATTGCTTTGCACTATCAGTTTCGCAATGATCTGATTGATTCTCATTTCCAAGTACGCATCGCTCTGATCTTCGCTTTGGCTGGGTGCGGGTTCGTCTCTTCCTTCCAAAGTCTTCAACATATTTCATACTAACAACTAGAAATTAGGTACGATCTAATCTTTGATGACTAGCAACGTTTTGGAACCTAGTTTCCGGGTCTATCATCAGGCCTCTAATTACATATATACAGAACAATGCTCACAATAGCAGATTTAACTAAATTTGGTAACCTCGTTCCAAAACAATTCTATTGATATTTTAGTTATTTTTTTCACTCACCTATGGTTTTGAACAAAGAATTTATCTCAGTAACTAAACTCTATATATACATATGCATGGAGCACATGAAAACACTCCTAAACAATATATATATATATATATATATATATATATATATATATATATACTTCACTTGTCAGACTAACCTTCACAACAGTATAATCGCAGCTATCTCAAATTTGCGGTATACATAATCTTATCTATTATGTAGAATGTTGTAGGTGAGAGAGAAAGTATCGAACATGTGTGTTATAACTCTAATGTTACGATTTCACGGTAATTAAAGTTAAAATTCGAAACTGATAAAAGCCGACAATCTTGATTGTCAGATGTTGTTTTTAGGCAGAAAACTATTATATATGCAAATGCGTATGAGGTATTGCGTACCTAGTAACAAATTGGTGCAAGTATGACCAGATTGATGCATACTTGGAAATAGAAATCAATCGGATCATTTTGAAACTGATAGCGCAAAGGAACAGCATGCGAACGCAACTCGCTGATAGTCAACATATGAAACTCGTGTTGCGCACCAATCATTCAAATCATATAGGTCCAATCCGTTCAATTTCACATCCAAAAAGGGTAATTCATCATTATTCTCTTTTTTAATGAAAAATTTAATTCAACTAGCTGGTTGGCCAACTTTAGAAATTTATTTAACTCATTATCCCTATGATTTCTAATTAGAAACATATCATCCAGAGATTTTACATACTAGTTTGGCTTTAGAAAGGATTTTAAAATAGGATTTTTTCCAAAATAATGCATAAAATATAAGCGACCGGAACTGATACTGGTAATCTAATAGGGCCACCTTTAACTTGTTTATAGAAGTTGTTTCTGAACTTAAAGTAGGTAAAAGTCATACAGATATTTAACATTTCCATAATTCTTCTTAACGTCATTCGATTAATTTCTGTTATCTCTGAAAACTGTGTTAGGCAACGCTTTACAGTTTCTATTGCTGTTTGCACAGAGGCATTAATATACATCGATACAACACCCAGACTTGCCATTCTATCACTCTCCAGCAATTTTTATCTACTATTAATGTGAATAAAATAATATGTGTTCTTTATCGCATAATCTAATAAATAAGTATAGTTTCTAATTCTGTTACATAGAAATTTAGATAATCTATACGTTGGTGAGTTATGTATATTTACAATTAATCGAAGTGGATTATCTAGCTTATGAATCTTCACCAAAACATAAACACTCGGAATGGTTGTATCACGTTGTATTAATGAATTCCCAAGTCTTGAATCTAATTCATCTGACTCGATCACTCTATTGATTGTAGTCTTAACCTCTCCTTACAACTTATCCATTGGGCCTTTATTTATTTTATAATCAACCTCGACATTATTTAATTGCTCATACATTTTAACTTCATAATCTGACTGGCTCATTAATACTGTTGCGCCACCTTTATCCGCCTTAAAGTATAAAACTCTGTTGGATAATACTTCCACTCTTATGCATTTCAATCCATAATTTGGCTTGGATCTCTCCTTTTTATGCTCTAACACAACTTCTTACACATCCAATTCAAACCTAGTTTTTTTTAATTGTCTAAGAGGAACTGGGTAGTCTTTACTGTTTCTGTAATTATCTCATTCTTAGGTACATATGCGATAGGGATTTCAGGGTCAAGTCCAAGATAAAGAATTTGTTTCTGGCTTTCCTTGAGATCCATTGAAGATAAATAAGCCAAAAGTTTAGACATGACAGAATGTATTTGATTATTCCTCAAATGGCAATGAATTCCAAGGTTAGCCAGTTTCTTCTCATGTCTCTGTCTAACTTTTTTAATTACTTTATCCTTCTCAATGTCTGTAAACTCTTTAATGTATTTAAAGTCCACCATGTTTAATTTTGCGAGTAATGTTGTTTTTATTTTTGTCTTATCTTGATGAGTTCCCAATAAGGACGAAACCGGTCAACTGGATGAATTGCCTTTTCTACACTATACAATTCTTAGTTTCTTCTGACATATGTAAGTAATTAATGGGTCAGGTGTTTATATCAAGACCGCAACCTTGATTATAATAATTATCTCTAATCAGTTCTAATTTACGTTTACTTAATTTATTTATCAATACTTTTATTAACTGTAAACAAAGCTCATGCTTAAGAGTATTTCCTTCGTTATCCAACACAAATCAAAGTTTAAACCAAAAACATTTCGGAATAAAATTAAATGTTAAACATATTTTAAGGAACGAGGTATTTTACACTTGCCTAAAAATCTGCATCTTCTTCCTTTTGCACTGATTAATAAGTGTCACGACTGTGGCATTATATTTGTCTGACAGGTATAATCTGAATGATTAACGCGCAGCACGAGCTTTATATGTTGACTCTCAGCGAGTTGCGTTCGCGGGTTGTTCCTTTTCACTATCAGTTTCGCAAATATCTCATTGATCCTCATTTCTAAATACGCATCGTTTTTATCTTTGTTTTGGCTGGGTGCAGACGAAGAATTAATCGATGCATACACAAAAATGGGGATAAATCGGAACTTTGCGAAACTGACAGTCAAAGCAGCACCCCGCGAACGCAGCTCGCAGAGAGTCAACATTGACATTATTTGTTTGCTAAGCACCCTATCTACAAATATCAAAGTAACCAGCTTCTTTCTCTATATTTTTCAGTTCACTTTTATTCGTAAGTTTGCCGTTTATAGCAAATAGTTACAAAACTGGCGTTTTATTACTAAAAAATCATTCAAAAAGAACATTTTTATTTGAAATTGTTTTGCCTGGTTGGTGAGATATGTAAAGGTTCAAAAAACAGTCTGGTAGCACAAACGGAAATTTGTCCGAAGGAAATTATATTCCGGAAGTGGCTTGGGCTATACAGACACAATAACCAAGGCTATAAACTTAAATACTGTACTACATGTATCCCAATTTAAATAACGACCATGAGTAGGAGGCTTCAGACTGTTCATGATTATAATTATCATACATAAAATTAAATCATAACATATACATGCTTTATTTATCAAAGTCATGAATTATGAGGTATATAATCTGCTTCCGACAAATCTCCGCTGAGTTACTAGACCGTTTTCACACCTTTACATGTCTCGTCAACCAGGCGGAACATTTTCAAATAAACATTTCTTTTATAAAATGACTTTATAGTAAGCAAAACTGGCGTTTTTCAACTACTCGATACAAATGGCAACTTTACGAGGAAACGTGAACTGAAAGAGAGTGAGAGATTCTGGCTGCTTCAATTATCCTAGATAGGTTGCTTAGCAAACGAATAATGTCAATTTTGAAAATTTATTGGATGAACAAAGCTATTTTTTAAATAAAATGTAAAAAAATTCCTGACAAGCACAGTATATTGGAGACTTATAGAAATCAGAGCCGCATATCTAATTTTGCTTCAAATATATATGGATTGCTGTTTGATTCTCGCTAGTCAGTTTGCCGTCGTACTCTGATCATGATCATGGAAGGTCGAAATGCGTTAGTACGTGTAACCAACTGTAGTTTTGAAAAATTATTCGACCACTAGATAAATACAATGGTATTGGTATTTAATTCAATCTTGCAAACTTGATTTAATGAATTGTCACCACAATCCGCGAAATCAGTGATTGTTTAACTGCACACCCAATGTTTGACCTGGAAGAAGATTTGACACGAAAAATAGAATAATTAAATTACCTGGTCCTGAACGATCCCATTATGCACAAATGAAAATGGAAACTCATTTTAACAGTGATATATTGTGAAGATCAAAAATTGTAAAATTGATAGGAGAAACAAGATGGCTGCTACAAGTTTTCAAATAGGACCACACACATCGGTCACAAAATACAGAAAACTGAATTATTCTGTATATGTAACTTCTACTTTGTAATTATTTTGCTATAGCAATAACTGGGTAGACTTTATTTCTAGAATAGACGTTGCTTAGTAAACAAATCCGTAAACGTTGGCCTGAATATGAGAAATGAAATTTATATTTGTCGGACGATATATCTTCCTCCGCTGACTTCCACAATTTACTACCGATCCTATTCAAAGCATTCTTATACTATTACGACGTGTAAAGTGCAATATTTCATAATCGTATGCGAGCTGTTCTTTTTATCACAGGCAAACTGTAAACGCCCCAGCTGGAAGCAAGTGTCGTGCGACGTTACTAAGAAGACCAATAAGGAACCGGAAGGCAAGTAATGTGAGTGGCCCTTAACAGCTCCAGAAAAGCGTTTACCGGAAAATGCCGTGAAAGTTTATAGACGTTTGCAATTTGAGGGCGTCTAGATGTCCTTTTAGACACTTGCTCTGTCCTCCTGTTTGTTGACTAGTTTTTCTTGAGTAGATGCACCTGAATAGTTATTGCCGAATTTGTCGTGATATTCATTTTGAATGTGTATTGTTTAACTGATGAAGTTGTGATATGCATTATAATGGCCTATATACCATGATAGGAAACAGATGACTACTTAGAGTTGCTACACAATGCGTTAGCTCTAAGTAGCTGGTCGGATCAGTATAAGCAATGTGGGCTCAGGCGTGAGCCAAACGATGAAAAGTATGATTTATAAAAAACATACACGAAAATCAAATGATAAGAACAAAAGTGTACTCAAAAATTGCCGCATAAATGGCATAATACCGAAGAACTGTTCACAGACGCTACACAATTGTTAGCTAAGAACAGCTGGTTATACCACGTGAGGCAAGTGAGTGTAAGAAAATTAATGAATCATGTGCATCCATGGAGACCACGTCACTTGAAATAGGGCGCAAGTGATGCGTAAATAGTTAATATTTGTTACGTAGAATAACTAAAATTAATATGAAAATATATCAGTTACACGTAATTCAAAGCAATTTATCACAAGGTTGAGATTGTGGCAGGTAGAGCCTGAAACGCATGTAGAAGGATGTATGTCGCCAGGACCAGGCGGTCGATAAAATGTTTCAAACTGTCTATGTCTATCGATGTATGTGTCGCACCTTGCATGACGTTGAAATATTTCGGTTGTTTGAACAGAATCAGATAAGGACCGCGATACTTTGGTTGCAATAGTGCAACAGTAGCGTAGTTACGAACGATAGCTCTCTTTCAGTTGTGCAGCTGCGGGTGAACAAAGACTGGCAAAGGAGTATGTTTCGGCTGCTGAGCAGACATGTTATCGTAATGACGACAAAGTCAAGAAGCTTCATTTTGTGGGTTATCCCCTGCGAGTAGTAAACGTGAGAGCTGACTAGGTATACGTAGGTCCATGCCATATAAGAGTTATGATGCAGACGTTTTAATAGATTCACGTGAACGGGAACGCATAGCAAGTAGGAATAAAGGTAATGCATCGACCCAGTTGTCATTAATGGACGAGGATGCTAAAGCTTCTTTGAGTTCCCTATGCTTTCTTTCTACCATACCGTTAGATGGGGATGGTAGTCAGTCGTCTCAAGTAAATTGCATCCAATGAACCGCTAGGTAGTTTTGAAGCAATCAGATGAGAAGCAAGAATTTCTATCAGTAATGACCTCGTTGGGAACACCATAATGCGTTCTCTATGCAGAGATTAAAGCATTGTTGACTTTTGCAGAAATGATGCCAAAAAGTAACGCCGCAGGCCATCGGTTAAATTTTTCAGTCATAGTTAAAAGCTAGCTAAAACCCTGAACCGATGTCAGACAGACTGTGTTGATGTGGACGATGGCTAGGCGTGAAGTAGTTGGGAAATGTTCCAACTTAGAATGAGTGTGCCGGATGATTATATTTTGCTGGTAAATAGCACACTCGGATATCCATCGCTTAGCGTTCTGCCGGAGTCTGTGACCCCAGAAACGATGTGTGAGAAGGTCAACAGTCGCTTCACTCTCTAGACGAGAAATTGAGTGGATGGAGTCGAAAACTTTTCTCTAAAGGCTGGTTGACAGAACTCGCTTGTTGGGCTGCGTACCCGTGAAATAAACAGAGGTAAACATTCCCAGAGTCGACATAAAAACTTAGTTGGGTGACGAGCTACTAATCTTTGAATATAAATGTCATCACGCTGTTCTGTTCGTAGGAAAGATGGTGTTCGTGCAGGTTCATTGAGAGTCACGAAGTTGATTTGGAATAGCGAAAGCGAAGGTAGTTGTAGCGAGACCTCTGGTCTGAAAAGTGCGTCTGCAATAACGTTCTGTTCGCCCTTAACATAAAAGATGTCGAATTTCTATCGACTCAGACGTGACAGCTGTCTTGCTTCTCTGGAAGAGTACTTTTCGACAGTTAAAGTCGCATTTCCATGTACACTAATTAATAACGCATGATCTGTAAAATCAAAAAATATGCTTCTGCAATCATTCCCGTGTAGTGGAGAGCTGCTTCATGAATGGCGAAAAGTTCTTAATAGAAAGTGTCGTATCTGATTACTACTGGTTGCAGAATACACAAGTAAAATCAGATAGGCTCCCAAACTCCGTCGATCTCTTGTTCCAAATTGCCCCAATAGCAAATTCAGAGGCATCTGTTGTGAGTAGAAGTGGTCGTTGGCAGTCTGGATGAGTTAGCATTGTGACATTTGTTAACGAGTTGAATGAAAGACACATTGATTCATCGTCTTCAAGGAACCAAGAAATGGTGGAGTTTCTCATGTCTTTTTCCATTGCGCAGGTGCCTACATAACTGATAACGTTTTTTTTGATAGGCCGGGAAGGAACTTGCGATAGTAGTTAAGAACTCCAAAAAATTTCTGCAATTCCCTTAATGCCTTGGGTGACTTAATATTTCTGATAGAATTTGCCTTCAATGGCTAATGTTGCATACCTTATGGCTAGAGAACATATCGTAAATGTCGGGCGTGAACGTCTAGCTCTAGACTGAAAACCATTTTGTCATCAAGATATAAAATACCTTAAGCAGCGTTATCACGGAGTATTTCGTCCTTCAATTTCTGAAATGTCTGAGTAGCACACTTGAGACCAAAAGGCATGCAAAGGTATTCAAAAAATCAAAAGGAGTGATTATCGCAGTTTTTTTCAATATCTACTGGCGCAACGGGAATGTGGTGGTAGGCTTGATTGAGATCAATCACTGAAAATTAATAGCTACCGCTGAGTTTAGAAGCAAGATGTCTATATGGGGAATGGAATATGCATCGGATTTGGTCACACAATTGAGCTTTCGATAATCTCCACAGGCTCTGTATGATCCGTTTGATTTGGAAACAAAGTGAAATGGTGATGCCTACGAACTTTTTAATGGTCTCATGATTTCCTCTTCCAAAAGTCTTGAGGACTCTTCTTGGCAGCTTTCAGCTTATCTGGAGATAGCAGTCTCTTTTTAAGTGCGATATTTCGTCCTGTTGTGACCATATGGTGCATCATGTTGAAGACTTGCTGAGTTCAAACAACGACATCTTTTCTCGAAATGCTGTTGATATCTCTGTTGAATGAGGCACTGGGATTGACTGTAAGGCCTGTAACTCCAAACTTTCTGCGACAAGTGTCCAAAAACTAAACTCAAGTGCAGTGGTGGGATCAATGCTCTTTCGATTAGCAAGATTAACAATGAGCAGATATTTCAACAGGAAATAAAAGTTTATTATGTTGCATGAGACCTTGGCGATGATGAAGTTCTGAGAAAATTCATTTTGTATCTGATAGTACAATTTCTAGAAATCTAAAGTTGAATAAACCTCATATGCTATTATGTCTCAGAGCATAATACTCTGGTTATGGCGAGGATAAGAATAACCCTTAGTCACTTAGTTTAATAGACGATAATTCACACAAACCCTCCATTGTCCCGGTTCAGGTTTGGGCACTATCATTTTTGGGGAAGCAACATTGGAATTTTACCTTTTACAAATTCCCTCTTCGCGGAATTGTTGAAATTCAGAAAGAGCAAATAGTTTTTTGTGTTGTGCCAACGGTTGGGCCTTTGCTGAGCAAGGCAATGGAGCCACTAACTCTATTTGGTGCTAAACATCTGTCTCCAATCTATTTCTCTTGGCATTAAAATGATGAAAAACTTCAAGGGGCTTTTTGATGATATCGGCAAAATCAATTTCGACTAAAGGATGGGGTAACAGGACTGTTCTAACCGCTGAAGTATCAGACTCGTGTGTCCACATACCCACACATTTTTCAACGGTCCTAGTTTTGAGATCTAGTGTCAGTTTGACGTGAGTCAAGAAATCCTACCAATGATATGGTTCTTGACATCGGCTATCCGAAAATTCCACTTAAAGGGAGATATTTGTCCCAAATATACCGACATTTCTTTCATCCTCATAACTCCTATAGGACTACCATTGGTGACACATAGTTGATAATCAAATGTAGGGAAATCTGCCTCCAACATCTGACCTTACTATGCTTACTTCGGCACCAGTGTCAATGAGAAACTCTAGACCAGTCAATTAATCTCGAATAATGGATTTATTGCTGGATAATCCGGCAACTTTTTCAAGATCTTTATTTAAGCAGAATCTAACACTCTTGTCGTCTGTGTTGTTGCTCTTCCCTCTTGTCGCATCTTCCGATTTTGACTTCAGTATGCCTTTTATAGGGCATCAGGGAACCTTTGCAATGGAACCCATTACGTCTCCTGCTAACAGGTGTTTTATACATTTCCCGGTGAGGAATTTCTCTCTATCGTTTTATTGCTTCCTTTCCATCTGAGTCCACCTAAACGCGGGTATATGCAATTTCCTCCTTGGCACTTCGCACTTCGTCCATATTCACAATGTGCCTTACGCCATCCGCGTGGCCCTTTGAAGCGTTGATGCGAGTGACTCCCACAATGTCTACAATTTGTATCCTGACGTTGAAATTGCGAAATAGTTCCCGCCATATGATCAATTTTGCGATTTATATTTGCAACTTCTCTACATAAGTAGCGTACATTTTCTTGTAACGTCAGAATGGTTTCTGCATCTACCCTAGCTGGCAAAACCATAATTGAATCTGTTGTAACAGCGTGTACCAGCGGTTCCCACTGTTTACACACACCGTCTGGCCCTCTGAGTTTATTTGGCCAATCAACATTTACTGTTTTAAATACTTCCAATGTGGTTCTAAGCCTGGGTGGTAGTTCAGCTTTAATAATAGAGTTTACCACATCTCTAGATATATTCAATCCAGAAGCTTTCGCACAAAGGCGTTCATAAAATTCTGATGGTAATTGACGCCCCATCTATTCTAGGCGGAATAATGCGCACATTTGTGCCGAACTTCCAGGATGATATCTCCATTGAATTTTGGCCATTAACAACTCAAAGGCATTTCACGGTTCTTCTTCCACAGTTCTGTTTCTAAAATTATCTAAGGTGCTTCTGAAATTCTCTGGTAATGCCATCCATGCTGCAGCAAATTTCTCCATAGGGTTTACAATTTGGTAAGCTTTAAATAGCATTTGGGCATCTCCGACCCAAATTGAATGTTTTTCGGATTTATATGGTGGTAGACTGATTAGTTTTGGACTGGCGCGGTCGCCATATTTTGTAGAGGCTCCAATCCTATTAGCTGATGAGAGCCCCATAGATGCCAGATCCGATTCAGCCTTAGTGTGCGTATAGAAGTCTGATAAAATGTTTGTCTCTTCCAAATCTATCAAATTCATGCCTACAATATCTTGAGCTAAATTATCAGTGTCCTCGAACATAAGATTAGCTTACATGTTTTTATTTGTTTACTACAAATAAATAAGTACTCATTTTTATAGAAATGTTGTTGTTTACTATGTTTACATAGTAACACACTTTCTAAACAGTACTCATAATAGTACTAATTTATTTTGGAAATATATATTCTCTAAAAGACTTCTTATGTACTACTGGTCCTTTTCAGAGCATTCTTATATTAGAGTAACATTTAAAGAGAAATAATTCATAATCGTATGCGATCTGTACTTTCTGATCCTAGGCAAAGGTTACATTTTTATTTATTTTTAACTTCCTCTCTTCAAATATGTATGCGACATTCTGTAAAATTTTGTGATAAATTAATTGAAAATCAGTCATTTTTAACTTCTCACCCTTCTAGATAGTGTTCATTTCTCATAACACTATACATTAATCCTTTCATATTACTTATTTTTTTATTTTCCTCAATGTAATCTTGGATTATATAGCTGCTTTTTATTTACATTTGAAGGCTTAAAATAATATCCTGACTGGTTCCTGGTCCACGTGTTTTTTCTTCAAAATGGATGACCCTGTTTGTTTGCCTCAATTTCAGATATTAGAATTTTCTAACAACGAAAATGGTTGGGGTCCTACTGGAATTCCTGAATCATTTAAAGATATGCCTTTTCAACCATTTGCGAAAGATATGCGCCTTGGCAAGGTTGCTGACTGGTCTGGCGTAATCTATGCTGACAACAAATTTAAAAGTATTTTTATATTTCTAAGTTAGACCGTTACGCATCTCACTTTGGTGGCGCGCAATATACATACTACCATAATGAGGATGATAGTAATTTTCAAATGGTTAGTGGAACGAAAGACCAGAAGCTCAATATGGCACGCTTTAAGTTCCGGCCACCTATCGTAAGCTGTTTTTTAGTAGTCATGCTTCTTTCAATAATATTTCTTACAAAAGTGTATGTTTTTTCAGTTGATCGATATCATAAGAGCTTTAACTATATGTACTAGTGAATATTGATTGTTTAAATATTAAAAGAAACATGCTAATAATAATACTAGTGGTGAGGGGACACCATTTGGTCCAAATTCCCAAGAAACTCCATGAAATGGAGCCGGCTTATCCTCTAAAAGGAGTCAGCCGCAGTAAAGTAAGTAAGTAATAATAATGCATTTATTTGGCAACAAAGGCCAACAGGCCCAACCATTGAAATAAAAAAATCAAAGGTGGGATATGTAGAGGTGAATGAAATTGTGACTAGCAAAGTATTTAACCACAGGGAAGGGAGGAGTTGAGGAAGAGATGTAATTCCATTTTACCAGACAGGATCAACTGGAGTACAGTCCATGAAGGGTCCGAGCATCAATACGGGGTGGGCTGGTGTCGGACAGATGAATTTGAGTGTGAGTTCGAGAGTAATAACGGACCGGTAGCTGAAGTCGACAGACACAGTTCTTTGTCGTGGATATTGAATTTCAGCAGGGTAGTACTGACTAGATTGAAGCTTGTGTCTCGTGAAGGATTCAGTGGCTTCCGTTGAGCGAGGTTATGACTGATGGTAGGCAAGGGGAATCAGTTTCCGATGTATACAGTCGGGTGGTCTAGTAGACTTCGAGTTTCCGGTCGTTTGCTGAAATCAAAAGGAAAAAAAATATTAGTTAAGCGCTTGTTTGTTGATAACCTGTTCAATGTGCTCATCGATATGTCGCAGTGCGAGAGCGCGAGCAAATGATGATGTGCGTAGTCTAGAGTTGCGTGCAAGGTTTTAGCGTGCCTTAAACAAGGTCTTCAGCTTGTTCGTCGCGTGTATGTGTTTAATAGATGTGGCAGACGCGAAGGGTACGTTTCGGCTGTCAAAAGAAACTGGACATTGGCATCTTGGCAGTTAGTGCTCATCATCCTTGGTTGGTATACTATTTAAAGGAAAAATCCGATTACAAACCATCCCCATTAGGAATGGACGACCTAGTGTTCTTTTACAGTCCATATATAACCATGAACAATACTAATTGCAATGTTCGCTTCTTATGGTTATATGGCAGTGAAACATTAGTAACTTTTTGCTTTTGTATGGCTGTGCATGATGATGACAGGTGATGTCAGGGATAATTGTCAATTGTGTGTAGGTCAACATCTCCCATATAGAAGTTAGTTATAATTTTTTATTAACGTAATGCATCACTGATTTGAGATAGTAACTAGCTGTTATTTATTTGTATTGATAGTGGATGAACCAGTTCGAGTTGAGTGTCAGCAGCTTTATGGCAATGCCTCGTGTAGATAAATAAAGTGCCTAATATCTGGGATAAAATCAACTAGAATTAATTCTTGAAAACAGTCTGGATATCTATTCTCTTTGCAAGATTTGAAGACTTAATTATGCAACGCTTCCCAGTAAGATATACACCATCGACTCGGATACCAGGCAAAGATAAAGAAGCTTGACGTAGAAATCGGAAAATTCACGTCATCGCAATCTCATACGGATCCGTTGGAGTATCTGAAATGGAAGAAACCCGTTAGAAGAGAATTATGGATAACCATGAGATAATTATGTGCAGAAGTTGCGGGGATTTTGGCATGTGACGTTCGACTGTCGCTAACGTAGCGCCTAGGCTAGAATCGAACTGATAAGGGACTTTACACCCGAAAAAGCTTCTTTGGTCACCAGGGCTATCCATATTACCAACTAATTGTGCAACGGGTGTGAAAGGAATAAGATATGCTTCCGGAAAGTGTTTTCGTTTGGGAATTTATTAAAATGTGTTTGGCGACCTCCGACTGATAATTGGCGTCGTATGTATACATTTAAAACGACAACAGAAGAATTTACTTGACTCCATTCTATAAAGGGTCGTTTAAGGTAAGAAAATTTGAAATATAATAATTCCTTTATCGAAGTAAATGGCATAGAGAACTATCAACTTCTGGATCGTTGAATCCCACCATTTACCTAGACTGACGAGGAATCAGAGAAGCAAGACATGCTAAGAGGCTGAAACTGTACCCGAACTTGTTTTGCAGGTCCCAATGTTGCGAACGGCAGACTTGAGCAAGTAGTTTTAATATGCACCGATACTAGTACTAGTGTGCATGATCCGATCCGGAAGAATTCGTTGATCGTCTACGCAAAGTTATTACGCCTTTGTGTATGTATGTATGTATGTATGTATGTATGCATGTATGTATGTATGTGTGGCATCTCAAAAAGTCAGTCAACAATTTACTTAGATGTTTGCAATGCAAGATTAATAGATTCGCAACACCTAATACACGATTGATTTTATTTAGAAGTTTGAATTACCACTGATGGCATTTAAAATGTATTATGAGAAACACATTGCAATATTTTTTGTTGCATTCTTTGTAAAAATCCATACCAACAACCTTGTTTTAAATTAGGGACGAGAAGATCCCATTTGAGGCAATACATTTGCGCTCAGTTCACCGACAGTTTCTTTATCTAATTGAGTTGCATTTGGCCATAATTCCAGGCTCATTACTGACGGTCAAATGTTTGGTAATATATTTCTCCCATTTACGATCTAATAATAAATTTCGCGTTTGTCTTAATAAAAAAATTGAATCCGTTTGTTTTGCCCGGTATCTTCCTCGAGACCTCGACCTAAGCTGAGTCTCACTTATTTGCCAGCTGTTTGTTTGTTCTTAGGCATTGTTGGAGTTTTCGTTTTAGGATTTCCCTAATCTTCAGTATTCCCTTTCTTGGAACATTTGAGTCTTGGAGTCGTTACCACCGCTTCGGATCCTAGAAGCCAGTGTCCTCTGCATTTATCGGAATATTTCTCTGTCTGACGTATGTTGTCTTTCTACCTGTACTATCGTAACTGCATACCGGTCACTGGATTGTTGTCTGCCACAAACCTTATCCTGTAAGTTGGGAGGTGTTCTGAATTTTCCTTATCTGCGACATCATGAACGCGTCTGCTGTTATCGCGTATACCTCCGGTTCTTTTTGTTTGTACTTCGTTCAATCTTTTGAGTTCATTCAGTCACTACAACTGTACAGTCTGAAATACTTTTAATGTGGCCCTTAAGCATGCTGTCAGTTTAGCTACGCATACTTCCCGCACAGTATTCATCCATGAAGCCTCGGCGCACAAAACATTAATAAAATCACACTGGAAGATGGCTATCCATCAGTCGCATTATTCCTGTGGGTTGATATCTCTGAAGTTTATTTAAGTCTAACTCAGAGGCATTAAGCAGAGCTTCTTCTGTGATCCTATTCATAAAACAAATAGTCTTACTCCTGAGTCTATTTGACGAATTAATCAAATGTGTCTTTCATGTTATGTGTCCTAGATATCAATTTGACATTTCCAGTTCAGTCATATTTTTTGGCTTATATGGTTACAAATTGATATTTGCACGAAGCCTGTTTGGCGTGGTCGCCAAATTTTGTGGACACTCAATTGCTGTTATCGAATGAACGCTTCTCTATCGCCATATCTGTTTTCGTTTGAGTATAAAATAACGATATTTTTTTAAATTTTGCATAGAATTTGGCATCCCAAACTCATCAGTTGAACCCCATAGGCTAACCTTTCAAATTTATGGGTAACGCCATAAATTTTATTAAAATTTGAAATGAGCTTCTGTTATCACGAAATTCGTGACTGCAAAATATGTTAACTCGGCAAACATAGTAATTTGCTCTAGTGCTGTAAGTTACTCCGAATTGAAACTGGAATGAGATTTAACCATGAAGTAAAGACCAAGTTGAGTTATCTGCTTAGCTTTGCTATCAAGATTCGATGGCAAATAAAGACATTTTACTTTTAACAGAAAATATGTTGGTATAAGTCCTCGATTGGCGATCAAAACATGAAGAAAGTAGGCCCAGCACGAACAAACCACAAATGTAAACCGAGAATGTTCCAACAATTATTCAAATAATTTACACACAATATTGTTTTCGAAACCGGTGGTGATTTAAATGTCCAAATTGAAGTTCGGAACCTCAGTAAAATAGCTCTGCTTAAATGTGTAACACTGAACATAATTTCATTTAAACAAGTGGTTTATATTAGCAACTTTTATCGAATAAAAGGCCAACGTGGCATATGGAAGAGAAAAATTTGAATCGATAATATCAATGATATTGCAACTAGTCAATTTTGATAAACTAATTCACAGTTGAGATATGAAGACGTAATTTTATTTTAATTGCTATTTCATTCTCGTCATATATTCTAGTATTCATCAAATTCTTAAGAAACTTGGACAGGTCTTCAAGCACTATCTTAAACATACTTACAGGGCAGAAGGTCATATAGTCGTTTACAGATTTTATTCTGCAGCCAAATATAAATTTCTGTGCTGGTTTTTATTTCATTTTTCACCGCACGTATTTGATTATGGTTACGTAGCGCTGTAATATATTCAAATATACTCCTTATTCATTACAATGCATAAAATATAAAAAATAAAAGTATCGCAATCGTCGGCCTTTCCCTGGGTCATTTGCCGGTCGTAAAATGATGCCTGGTGGGCGTACCTTAACAGAGCGTGAAGCACAAGTGCTCGCTGCTCAAGCCGGTGGGGTTGGAGGGATAGGTGTTGCAGGTGGGGCTGCTGCGGGTGCAGGAAACACGCAGCGTCGCTGGGGTGGTCAAGGTGGTGGTGGAGGCGGGACTGGTGCACAACCTTTCAATTGGACACGTGGAGGCATGAGAGGTGGTAAGTTCTTTTTCTGCGAATATTAAAGTTTGGTTTTACCAAACGATAACAATAAGTTTTATATGGGCAGTTACGGAATGAGGACAGGATTGACAAACGCAAAGGAAATATTTGGGTTTCTGAAGGACAACTGATACCTGAGGCCTAGGTTGACAATCACCGTTTTGATTCTCAAACCATCTGAAGCAAAGAAAAGTGAGTACAGATCATCTGCACTGGGCGATCTTTTGCTCTTTCACGCCAAATTTAAACATAGCCAATGAAAATCATACTGATTAATATTGCAGTGGCTGTCGTGCAGACTAAAATTGGTTGCCTTATTTGCTAAGTCGCGCAGATTTGTCAAGTGAAACTAAAGTATCACTGATTCCCACATTTACAATTATTTTTTCGTTGTCTTTCCTCCTTTTTGAATCTTACTATGAGTGTGGTGCATGTTGATCAAACCCCTGAGTCCAATGTCTCATTGCCAAATAGCGAAAATATTTCAAGAAAATCGCGATTCATTAAACTCAAACTAGGTATTTACTTCGGCCAATTTAATTTGTAAATAAAGGAAGCTTTAGCACATCCGTTATGTAAATTAACAGTATAATTTTTCCTATCAAAAAATAAAATATCGGATATTAGGAATATTGATGAAATTTGCACCACCCTTATCTTAGCATTATTGTCTTTAGACAAAAAAGTTTCTTGAGCCGAGCAATGGGAGTCGATATCGTTAATATATGATGAGATGAAGCCCCGAGCTGAGTGGATTCCAGTAAACAGTCTACTTTGTGTGACATTGTGCAAGACGCCCACTAGAACCAGTTCCATTTCATTAGTTTTATCTAAATTTGCTCCCACCAAATTCAACACGATGACATGAATGACTTCTAACTAGGTGTATGATCTCTTCTGAGAAGAACAATAAGTTATGTTATTACCTTGATTATAGGCGACACGAATGCTAAAGTTTGGTGCTAAAGTGACGGAAAATTTCATGTTGGTGGCGGATACATTTTTAGCTGAATACACATCGGTGATTGCAAACCTGCTAGAAAGCTGCACATAGCATCGATCATACTTGAGTAGCACAAACTTCAGACGCATTTTAGTGCGTTGTATCATATGGTGTCCTCCAGATTCCTGATAATTGTAGACTCAGATCGTGTATCAATTAATTATAAGAAGCGTGATTGTGCCCAAAACATATAAATATGAATATCAGGGTTCTGCGGTAATAATTTATCAATATATTATATCGATTTGATGTTTATCCTTATTATTCGTTGTAGTAGTATGTAAACTACAATTCTATTAGCTACTCGTAAAGCATATACTAGAATAGAGCATGGTGAGGCTGAATAAATCGTGTTTTTACACTAAGGCAATTGATTAAGCAGTTATATTTATATCTACATTCTTCAGTATCCGTCTTTCTTGACATAAGTTGAATTCGAATCAAGGGGTCACAACTTCTTATTTAATTTTTTTTATCGAGAAAATGAAATGTTCGCGAAATTTTAAATATTATATGAGCTCTACACAAATATCTTCGCATTGAAACTGTCTGGTTTACTTGTGAAATAAATATCGCGTAGTATTACGTTTGAAATATACACTTTCTATTGGGATTACTTTACCAGTATATTTCATAAATTTTTGTAAAAAAATGCTATTTATTGTTAGGCCTACTATTTGTGGAAAATGATTACTGGAGTAACAGGTGTTCAGAAATTGTTGGAATTCTCAATTTTGGTGAACTATAGCTTAAATTGATATCCATCATGTTGGTACCATGTTCCGACTCGGAAACCATAGTGTTAGTACCATGTACCTTTTCGGTACAATAATGTTGGTATCGGTTTCTAACACAATAGCCATAGTGTTTATTTCCTTTACAAACTCGGTATATATATTATATATTGTGAGTTAGCGTTGAAGTCGCATTGTCGTAGACTTAATGATGTAAGCTTCACTATTGCAGGTTTACACATTCGTCTAGGAGATTGTACCATCCTATTATCCCACATTCTTGACCAAAATATATAGTGGTTAAAGGGCGTAATACCGGCTCCTACTGATGAGTCGCCAGTAAGCACGAAACGAATGTGCATGAGATTATACTTTCCGTTCATGCTGCCTCTGGTTTATCCTTCTGGTCACAACTGAACTAATTTGTTACTAGGTTCGCAACACCTAATACATACTTGCATATATATTAGTTCGCAATTAAGGCGTTAATCGAACGCGAACGTAATACTCTAGCTGGTTTCTAGTTGGATTTCATGATAAACCGTGCCGACACTTGAGCTTTGGTAAAAGCTAATTAACAGGAAGCGCCACCTATTTAGTCTTCAGTGAAATATTTGCCATAGCAATTTAAACAATAATTGATTGCGCGGGTGGTGGTAACAATTATTTAAATCAAGTTTGCGTGCTTGAAGTAAACACCAATCCCATTGTATTTAACCAGTCATCGAACAACATAACAATACGGTTTGATCCTCGATAGTCAGTTTGCCGTCGTACTCTGATGATGATCATGGAAGGTCGAAACGCCAGTGCGTTGCAGCTGGCGGTAGTTTTGTTATGTTGTTCGATGACTGGTTAAATACAATGGGATTGGTGTTTACTCAAGCACGCAAACTGATTTAAATAATTTGCCATAGGAAGTTGTAGTTGTTAATTGAATTTGCTGGTTTTAGAAGTATATTGTGGAAGTTGTGTTTTATTATCCTGTTTGTGATGGATACACCTCCGTTTGTCTATGCATGGTTTTATTCTTTCAATTAACTCTAGTGTTTTTCCTCATCATCATCATCATTTCCAGCCACACCAAAGTCAAGTGACTAATGTTTCACTGCCATATAACCATAAGGAGTGAAAAAAAGTATATAAAGTAATTTAGATAAATTATTATTGATATTTACGAGAGAGGGTGAGGGGTAGATGGAGAAGGAAAACCTTGCTACTATGAGTAAATTTATCAGGATAACTCACAGAAATGAGGCAAACTGAACCTCTCCACAACACCATTATGGCCAAGATAGCATTCGGGCAAGGCGACATCAGCAACACAGCTTCCTTGCGGATTTCACCGTATCACGTCATAAACAAACCGAACCTCGCAGCTAACTTTGCCCTACTAAGAAAAGAAAGTTACGAAGATGATTCTACTATACATCTGCAACAAGATCGCCACTGAGCTCGATTCGCTGCCATATCGCTAAGGGTTTCTAACCAAGAACTGTGATGTTAACGAGGACCCCATCCCGGCAGACGAGTGGATCCTATACTACTCAATTTGGATGTAAGTGACTAATTGTTTCTGCCATGTCAAAATCTGCCCACCTTGGTTCTTACGCCAATTTGGTGCTGGATGAGAGAAAAGAGCTCTATTGGGCAATCGTAATGAGGGCATACACAAAACGTGACCGAGCCAACGAAGTTGATGGAGCCTTATTTGCTTTTCTAAAGACGAGCACTTATTGTCAGATCCAAAAATACGTCTACGGATGTCAACGTTACTTATTCGTTGTTGGTAACCAACATGTGCTATACTTCTCAAACAACGATGATCGAATGCCTGTAAGCGTCTCAGATCATCAACTCTAAGAGGCCAAGTTTCACTAGCGTATAGTAAGACTGCGCGTACAGATGCATTGTAAACACGACCTTTAAGGCAAAGTGAAATATTCGCGTTTCTCCATAAATGACGAAGGTTCGAGAAAGCTACTCTAGCTTTCGCGATCCGTATTCTCACCTCGTCGGACATATTGCCTACGTTATTGATAGAGCTCCCAAGATATGTAGACCTTTCGACTATGTCAAGATCTTCATTCTGCAGTCGCAACGTTGGAGTTAGTGGTGGGTTATCCTGTAACAGTATCTTAAATTTAGATGATGCGTATTTCATACCGAAAGGCGGAACGTCTGTTAATCTATTCAAGGTGGCCTGGGCAGCATCCTGATTGTCGAATAATAGTACGATATGGTCCGCATAGTCAAGATCGACTAGTTTATCGCCCGAGAGAACTTTAACTCCAGCGTCCTGAATGTGTGAGAGAGTGTTGTTCATAATAGTATCGATTACAAAATTAAACAAAAATGGGGAAAGTGGACAACCTTGACGAACACCACTGCTGGTTGTAAAGTTATGCGTTAATTCGTTGTAAACCTTAACGCGACCAGAAGTATTTGTGTAGAGAGCTCGTATAATATTAACAAATTTAGTGGGCACACCGCTTTTGGACAAGATATGGAATAAAACATTGCGATCCACCGAATCAAATGCACCCTTGAAGTCTAGAAAGACGACTATTGTGGGACGGTGATATAAATGTCTCTGTTCGAGAACTTGCCTTAACGTAAAAACATTATCTATACAACCTCGTCCTGCGCGGAATCCCGCCTGTTCTTCTCTTGTTTGTGATTCACGTGAAGCACTAAGACCACGTAGGACAATCGAAGCAAATAACCTTGATACGACCGGAGTCAAACTTATACCACGATGGTTATCGCACGAATTACGATTGCCTTTTTTGAAGATGGGAATGATGGTCGACTCATTCCAGTCAAGTGGTACGGTTTCCTCATTCCATATAGTATGAAAAAGTTTGGTCAACGCTCCTGAAATTATATCGCCACCATCCTTAAACAATCCCGGAAGCAGATCATCGGGGCCGGCGGCGCTTAAGAGATAGGATTGCATCGCGTACTTCTAACTCTGATGGTTCTTCGGGACTAACTTTCCACACTGTTGATGCAGACATGCTTTCGGGAAGCGGAACTGACGCGGGTGGCCAAGAAAATTGATCTCTAAAGTGTTCAGCCCACCTGCCAAGACGACTTATTTTATCGGTTTTTAATTCGTTGTTACTATCATTTATAGTTTCGCTAACTTTTAGCTTTCTCGGACCTGTTGTGCGTATAAGTTGGAACAAACAGCGACTGTTACCTGACGCGAAAGCTACTTCCATTTCTTCAGCCTTTCTGCTCCAAAAGTTTTCGAGATCGCCTTTTAGACTGCGCTTAATTTGGCGTCTTATATTGCGACGGGTATTATTATGAGTCGAGCCAGGTGGAATTTGGCGCCTTATTTCGAGTATCTCCATAGATTTTACAGAGAGCCAGTGATTATTTCTATGGGGGCATGCTATGCCAAATACAGTAGTACCTGCATTGTGCATAGTGGAACTTATCTTGGACCAAAGTATATTCGGATTTTCGCTATTCAGACCAGTTAGATTAGCCTTAAGAATATTTTCATAGTTTTGTCGGATGGACAGTTGTTCGATTTTGTTTTTCCTCAATATGCTATTTATAAATTGTATACTTTCCCGGTGCCAAGTCGATTTACCGACTGGTATGTTGTGTAGTTTAACAATCCTTGATTGCGCGCGTGGTAATAATACACATGTAAACTAAGTTCGCAAACTTGATTTAAACATCAACCCTCTTATGTATGTATGTATATATATATATATATATATATATATATATATATATATATATATATATATATAAGTATAAACTAAGCATTTTATAAAGCTGCAAAGAAAATTAATAAAGTAAACAAGTTTCGTTCTCATTGGGAACTTTACAAGTACATGGCCAACATTTTTGCCGCGGTTAGGGTCGAACCGGGACACATTTGCTATGGGATATGTGTCTATTTACTGCACCGTCCTGCCGAGGCGTGGTAACAACGTGTGTGTTGTATGTGCATTAAAACTGTCTGACTTTTGTGTAGATTTAACACTAGTTTTTTTTAATTTTTGGTGTGTTCTGCATGTTTCAGGATATCAACGTGGTCGTGGTAACTATGGAAATTATGGGTCAGGTGGTACTGGACGTCAACCGTCTGTTCAAATCGACGATTCGTGGACTGTCGAAGAGGAAATGGACTTTGCCCGTCTTGCCAAGCTATCACTGCCTAACGTTGCTGAACCGCAAGATCTGTATGCTTGTTTATCCTATTTCAACTATGCTTTTTAATAGTATTCCTTATTTACCAATATTTTTATTCGTTCCTGATGTATGGTTTCTTTGTCATGTGCCTACCTTTTTCGTGCTTACATCTAGTTTATGCTTTGGTGACATGATGCCAGAAACTGTTTCACAATGTTTTAAACTATTTAGTAGACCCAAAGTGTGGTGCTTATTTTTACTGGCGATTAACCAACAGGTCGAACATGCATAACTATTTGCATTTACAAATTCTGTAAATTGCAGCTTTGCTGTTATCTATTAATCATAATCCAAGTATGAATCTGGGTGCAAAATACAATTAAAGCATATTTTCAATTTCGAGTCAAGCTAGTTTGGCAGGCGCTAAAGTGTCTTGTAGTTTATCATTTACTTTGACTGTAACTTATTATTTTCATTGTAATATTTCATCATCATCATGTCCAGCCACACAAAAGTCAAAAGTGACTAATGTTTCACTGCCATATGACCATAAGGAGTGAAAAAAGTATATAAGTGAATTTAGACAAATTATTAATGAGGTTTGCGAGAAAGAGAGAGAGAAGGAATACCTTGATACTATGAGTAAATTTATCAGGATAATTCACAGAAATGAGACAAACTAAACCTCTCCACAACACAATAGTGGCCAAGTTAGCATTCGGGCAAGGCGACATCAGAAATACAGCTTCCTTGCGGATTTCACTGTATCACGTCATAAACAAACTAAACCTCGCAGCTAACTTTGCCCTACTAAGAAAAGAAAGTTACAAATATGATTCTACTAGACATTTGCATTAAGATCGCCACTGAGCTCGATTCGATGCCATATCGCTAAGGGTTTCTAACCAAGAATTATGATGCGCACGAGGACCCCATCCTGGCAGACGAGTGGGTCCTATACTACCCAATTTGGATGTAAACGACTTCAATTGATTCTGTCATGTCAAAAACTGTCCACCATGTTTCTTACACCAATTTAGTGCTGGATGAGAGAACAGAGCTCTACTGGGCAATCGAAATGAGGGCATACGCAAAACGTGACCGAGACAACGAAGTTGATGGAGCCTTATTTGTTTTTCTAACGACGAGCACTTATTATCAGATCCAAAAATACGTCTACGAATGTCTACGTTAGTTATTCGTTGTTGGTAACCAACGTGTGCTATACTTCTCAAACAGCGATAATCGAATGCCTCTAAGTGTCTCAAATCATTAACTCTAAGATGCCAAGTTTCACTAGCGTGTAGTAAGACTGCGCGTACAGATGCATTGTAAACACGACCATTAAGGCAAAGTGAAATATTCGCGTTGACAAAGGTTCGAGAAAGTTACTCTAGCATTCGTAGTCCGTATTCTCACCTCGTCGGACATATTGCCTACGTTATTGATAGAGCTCCAAAGATATGTAAACTTTGAAGGAATGTCCTTGTTGCGATACTGAATTAATTGAAATTACCTGATCTGCGTTTTGACTAACGCAGCTTTCATTGTTCCAGTAATTTTCTTTTTTCCTAATATTTCGATCTACATTACCGTAGATCTTCATCAGATGTTCTTTTACAGTCCACATATAACTATGATAAGTATATGGCAGTGAAACATTAGTCACTTTTGACTTTTGTATGGCTGGGCATGATGATGATGATGAGATCCATTTCACGAAACAAATGAAGCAAGTCGTTGACACTTGCCTCACGATTTGTTGTTTCATTAATGTATATTTATTATACCATTTAATGTTATTACTGCTATAATTCCATGTTAAATGTTTCTTGAAGGAATGTCCTTATTGCGATACTGAATTAATTGAAATTACCTGATCTGCGTTTTGACTAACGCAGCTTTCATTGTTTCAGTAATTTTCTTTTTTCATTTGTTTCGTGAAATGCATCTGATGAAGATCTACGGTAATGTAGATCGAAATATTATGATAAAAAAGAAAATTACTGGAACAATGAAAGCTGCGTTAGTCAAAACGCAGATCAGGTAATTTGGCTAAGTTGTTTGACTGGCTAGATGCAATGGGATTAGTGTTCATCTCAAGTACGAAAACATGATTTTAGTAATTATTAAATGATGCTTGACTAAATGTTTTGAAAGTTTTGCCTGGAATTAAACAAGATGCATTGAATTCAATAGAATGTTCTAAGGAGGTAATTTAATTTTTAATTACACAAATATTAGATTAACGGAGCGCCCAAATGAATTAATATCCCTCTTCCTCAGATCAAAATTTTGTTTAAATAAAGAAAAATTCAGTGAAAATTACGAAGTATACATGTAGACATCAATGGAATGTTCTCTTGAAGATGCCACAAAAAGTAAGGTGCGTAAAAATCATTGCAACTTGCTGTTTAGATCGGAATTGCGAAGTTAACAAATTAAAAGCAAATAAACTGAACAACGAAAGGCATCCAGATGGACTAACTGACTCCAGCGTATTACGACTTATGAAGCCAGATAAGAAGCTGTCATATTGACCATCAATACGTCCGACTATACTGAAAATAGATGGAAAATTCTAGGTACAAATTCAACATTTAAACGCCAATAGATAAAGCGTCGTGCTATATCAATCTTAGAAGGGTATAAACAAAATTCTTTCAAAATTAGTGACCAATCAAGAAATCATCATTGAGAACAACAATACATTAATTACTGAATTTTCAAATGTATAGTCCATGAATTCGACTTTACCAAACATTCAAAATGTGGAAATACGTAATTATACATCCTCATTTAAGCTCGAAACCAGCTACGGTCCATTCCTGATTACATGACGAAACCGATGATCATTCAAAATCATACAAGCAATAATAATTTTAAAAAATTTGGTATACAATGCAAAATAGGTTTTAATTGGCTGATATTATGGTTAATCCAAATTTAAAATGCAAAATGTTATCTTAAAATAAACAATAATTTTTATGTATTATTCCAATAGATCAAACGTTTAATATTCTTTGTGATTGTCTCCGAACATTATTGGCAGAAACATGAAAATGGAGGTGCAAGACATAAAGAAACTTATTTACATTTACATGTCTAACGTACAATTCTTACTTTATAGATTTTTACTGGCAAATTGATGGCATAGGCATGAATCACCTGACAACTAGATTGATGTTTTCATCTCTGCAGAACATGCATACGTATACTTTGCTGATAGTAATAGAAAAAACAGGTAAAATGCGCTACTACATTATATAAACGAAATTGATCAAACAATAGAGTTCATATTAGAATGAAAATATGAATATATATTATTAATGAATATATGATTAACTAAAGATGCTAAAGAACCCATCTCATGATCACTTTATTAGAAATAAAGTTGGACTAAGCTGCTTGTCTATTAGTATTTCAAATTTAAACAATCGAACGCAAGATAATTTTTCAATTATTGATTTTGAATTAGAGCTCATCCTGATTCAAGAAGCGTTACCCAAAGTAGTTTAACGAATATAATTATAGAAACATTAATACTGTCATAACAAATAGTGTTGAAATGAAAAATTAACTAGGAAAATACCGCTCAATGTTTCCTTAGGTGCTCTTACAGAACACAAATTCAATTGAAAATAATACAAGCGCTTGAAGCCCAGTTTAAGTGATAAAAAATTTTGAGTTCAGCGCAGTAAAGTAAACACCTCGCCATGCTTTTACCATCATTAGTCGTATATAATTTTCAATATAACTACGAAAAAGTGAAAAGAACCATTTTATTTACACATGGAAAGGGTATTATGAATTTTATTAAAGCAAGCATCCATAAATTATCATTAAAAAAATCGATGAATGAGTATCGTTGGAATGTCAAGTGGAAGGAACGTTATTGTGGAAGGTACATTATCATCAATGCCTTAAGCCCTAAAACTAATAGTGCAAAGGGGCAACCCACGATCGTAAATCGTGGTAATCTTTATTGTTACGCCTGCACTACGCAAATAAAAGTCTTATTTAAAGCAACACTTTTGCTTTTACGAGCAATTAAAGAGAAACAAATTTTGATGTCGACTTTCAGTATTACTTGTCAAATTCAATATCATCATGTACAATAATGTAAAAGCCATTAGTAATTTATGTTTTAGTGCCATATATCCATAAGAAGAACAACTGAAAAATAATAAACACTAAAAAAAGAGAAAATAATGACAAAAATAATAATTTAAGCACACATATTAGTAAATGAGAGTGATTATGGAAGGGGAGTGATCTAGTTTCTATGATCATATTTACCTAGATAACACATATAAGTGAGGCAAACTAAACCTCTATTCAACAAAATTATAGCCAAGCCAATTTTAAGGCAAGACAAACTTGGCAATCAAGTTCCTTGCGATTTTCACTGTATCAAGTTATAAGCACAATCAAACGTCACAGCTAACAGTGCCAAACTAGGAAAATAAAGTTACGTAAATGGTTCCATTAGAAATCTGATAAAAGATTGCCAATAAACTTGAATCAAAGCCACATCGCGTAGGGTTTCCAAAGAAGAACTATAATGCGTTTTTGGACCCAATCCTGGCAGATGAGTGGGTACTATATTATCCAATTTGGATAAAGTTGACTTTATCTGTTTCGTTCATTTGAAAATCTGCGCACCTTGTTTCTTACGCCAGTCTGACACTGGATGAGAGGACAAAAATCTACTGGGTAATTGATTTGAGAGCTTACGCAAACTGTGACCGAGTCCACGTAGTTGATGAAGCCTTATTTGTTTTTCTAACTTGGAGCACTTGTTCACCGATCCAAAAATACGTCTAAGGATTTTAGTGTTGGTTATTCGTTGTTGGTAATCTTCATTTTCTGTGCTTCTCAAATAACTGTGGTTGAATGCCTGTAAGCAAATAAAGTTATTAAGTCTAAGAGGACAAGTCTCACCAGTGTATAATGAAACTGCACGTACAGATGCATTATGAACTGAAATTTTAAAGCAAAGTGAAATATGCGCGTTTCTACATAATTGGCGAAGGTTGAAGAAAACTACTTTTGGCTTTTGCGATTCTCATAATTACCCCATAAGACATATCCCCTGAGTTATTGATAGAGCGGCCAAGATATGCAAATTTGTTAACTAAGTTCATATCTGTGGTCGCAGAGTTTGAGTGAGTGGTGGGCAATCTTGTAAAAGTATCTTATGTTTTGATGACGCGAATTTTGTTACCAAAAAACTGAACATCGATTTATTTTCCATTCAAGGTAGCCTGAGCAGAAACTCGATTGTCGAATATCATAGTCAAGACTGTCTAATCTAGTACTCAGTAGAATTTTGACACCTGCGTCCTGAAGGCATAGAAAAGTCTTGTTCATAATATAAGCTATTAAAGAATCAAACGACAATGTTAAAAGTTAACAGCATTGACAAACACCACTACGGGTAATGTTGTGCGTTAATTCGTCATAAACCTTAACGCGACCAGAAGTATTTGTTTAGAGCGAGTATAATATTAACTTATGTGTTGGCACACCAATTTTCGAGAAATTATTGAACAGAACATTAATATCCACGGAGTAAAATGCACACTGGATATCTAGAAAGACGGCTAGTGTGGGACAGCGATAAACATGCCACTGTTCAAGAACTTGCATTAAAGTAAAAATATTGTCTTTTTAACTTTGTCCTGACCGGAATGCGGCTTGTTCTTCTCTAGTATGTTATTCAGGCGAATGCCAAAAGATTTAAGGTAATCGAAACAATTAATCTAGATACGACTAGAGTCAACCTTATACACGGTGGTTAGCACACGGAATAAGTGACTTTTTTGAAGATAAGAATGATAGTTGACTCACACGAACCAAGCAACACGGTTCTTTCTGTCCATACTATACAAAAATGGTTAGTCAACGCTCCATAAATTATATTACCACCATCCTTAAATAAGCTCGGAAGCAATTTATCAGTGACTGAATCTTTTTTACGTTTAAGAGTTAGGATCGCATTACGTGACTCGAACTCTAAAGCGTGTTTGAGATCAACCTTCAAGTTCAAGCTCAATGCCTGAACTGGATGTGACGCACGCAATTGATTGGTTTCCGTTTTTTCACACTCTCTATGTTTACATATTTCTATCTTGTTTTGCTTTCCAATTTATATATAAAGATATGTTCATTGTTAGATACTTGAGGAGATAATGATAAAGAAATGCTTCTTGCATCTGATAAAATTTTTTTTGTTTTTGCACATAGGAAGGATACAGTGAATTTTATTAAAGTTAGCATTTCAAAAGAATATATATATATATATATATTCAATGGGAATAAAAAAAAGTATATTAAAAAAGGAAGAGAGTGTAAAATAGTGGAGCGTTCTGCCGTTTTCGCAAGCCACCACCAGTTCGGTCTCAATGCCCCAATATACTTTTTTGTTAGCATAAATCAGGTTGCAATGGTTGTTTTCCCTAGCGCTTCATAACAATTTGTCTCATTTATGTTGTTGCATTTGATAATTAAATTAAAGTCCATCTATTGAGAACAAACAAACGAGGTTCCAATGGTGTATTCGTTATTTGATTTAACGTAGGCGTTTGAATTACAATGTTACCTTACTCTGGTTATTAACTATCTGGTCGATCGGCTGACGTGAATGCTTCCACAACTTCGCATCTAAATGTATTCTCTGCAGAGACCGAAGGTGGAAAGTGGAGACAAATGATTTTTGTAGCTGATAAATTTTATTTTTATCCCTGAAAACAGTAATTGCATTACAACTTATGGTTGATTTCAACGTAGTCAGCTAAAAAAAAGAAACAAAAATTTTGTTTGGCATAACAAACATTGACCAATAGCGAATTTGTAGCAAATCAATGCTCTACTTAATAAACTAATATGGAGGATAATTAGTTAAGGTCAGCATTTTGTAGGACAACAACAAATTTTATTCGAACAATCTTTATACTAATGTCATGGAAGATAATTGTGTAATCTTTTTTCGCTAAATGGGGAAAATCATTTCACTATATCGTTTTCATAAAGCCAAATATTTTTAGGGGAAATAATTCCACTAACTGCACAGTTCATAATGTATTGCTATTATTATTATTATTTTGGAGATGGCCTTAGGAATCTCTATGGAGTTCATCGATTTCTCAAGAATTAGTTGGATCTAATGGGAATTAAACAAAGTAAACAAGCAAAATTGAATTGAAATATATCGCGCGAATATTTGCTGCGAATATTCAAGAACATTGCCGCGGGAAAATAGTCTGTTACGTTTCTTTTAGCTACATTGCTGATTTTTGCAATATCTCGATATTCATTTTTGTCAATACCCAAAGTACAACCATTGCCAAAATCTATTTTTTAATTCCAGCTTTCGAACTTGAGAGAAACACCAGCCCTATGGTATCTAACCAGTAGAAAAAGATTTCAAAACATCGAATGACGAAGAACGTGTTGGCGCAGTGCTTGCATCGTTTAACTTTTACAAGCAGTTTTCTGTAGCGGGATACTTGATAGCACCCGTAGGGCGGTAAAATTATCGAATCGTTTACAATTAAATTGCACAGATTGTGTTGACCATTGATTGATGAGTTCTCACTTGTCCTGTAAATCTGAAGCCGTCCACAATTAGTTTTTCTGAAATTGTTCGTGAACCAAACCAATTCGATTTTTTCCGAATTTTCGGGACTTCATTTCCTGTCCCATATTCAGGGTTGACACCATACTCACAGAAAAGCAATTTGTGCCACATATGCCACAAGTTGATATGTATTCATAAGAATAGGCATGTATATTGACATTCATTTTTTTTCTGCATTTGTGTACTCTTGTACAAGTATGTATGCATGTATGTATATTTGTTTATGTATGTAAGCATGTGTGTATGGGTGAATGTATGTGTGCAGGTATGTATGTAGGTATATACGTATTTATGTGTGTATATGTGAAAATATGTGCGTATGAATGCACGTGTGCTTGTGTGTGTGCATGTATATATGAATGCAATTTTGTATTTATCAAGGTGCGTACGTTAATATGTACTTATGCATGTTGTATGTATTTATGTATGCATGTACGTACGTATGTATTTATGTATATATGCATGTATTTGTGTATTTATGTATGTATGTATGTATGCACTTATGTATATATGTATGTATGTGTGTATGTGCATGTATGTATGTATATAAGTTTGCATGTATATATGTATTTGTGCATATGTGTGTTTGCATGTGTGTATGTATTTATAAATTTATCTATATCTGTTTGTATGATTGTATAATCCATGCGTATATATATATATATATATATATATATATATATATATATATATATATATATATATATATACCTTGGATTAATGCAAATTGTATTTCGACTTATATGCCTGTATGCATATTTGTATGGAGGCAAGCTTGTATGTATATGTGTTTTCAGGCAGATCATTATAAAAGTATGAATTAATGTATGAATGCATGTATATTTTTATATAATTTGTCTATATAAACTAAACATTTAAATGGGGTTACCAAGGGCACGGTGTCACAATGTTGGCCATAATGCATTGATCAGAAGTGACTTGTGTACAACATCGGGTCTTGATTCTTTTAAATCAAATTTGCGAGCTTGTAGTAAACCACCAACCCGGTATATTTTAACCAGTCGTCAGAAAAGCACATAACCAAAAGGCTTACCGCCAGCCACCAGCGCACTGATGCGTTTCCACCTTCCATGATCATCATCAGGTACGACGGCAAGCCGACTATCGAGGACCAAACCGCATAATATATATGTGGAAATCAAATTTAGATAAGCGGCTCTCACCTCTAGCAGTCTCGCATACATTGAACTTGACTGGAAATGTCGGCTGCACAATTTCTATGCCGTCACGAACATTAACTGTTTGCAGCTTTCGCCACATATACATATATAGGCAATACAATTTAACAATAATTGATTGCGCGAGTGGTGGTAACATTTCTTAAAATCAAGTTTGCGAGCTTGAAGTAAACACCAATCCCATTGCATTTAACCAGTCGTCAAAAAACATAAAAAAACTACCGCCAGCCGCGCAATCAATTATTGTTAAATTGTATCATGTCTTAATTGTTTCAATTTAGGTTTCAAATGAAGGAATGGCTAAGCAGAATCCTATGTTAGTATCTGACTTCAAATTGCGTGTATTATGCGGCACATGTGGTCTCCGGCTCTGAAGCAAACGTACCCCTATGCGAGTTCCGTTCGCGGCAAATTCTAGACAGTACTTAAGGAATTCCAAATGAAGGCAAACCTGGTTGCATTTAACTCGTCTTTAAACCTGAATCTGAGGACAAACTTAGACGAGCATTAAGCCTTGGTAAATGTGCGTCAAACAGGGTTCAGTTTAGACGGTCGATTGATGCTGCCTTTAAGGCTTGGGCATTTAGATTTATCACGGCGCGTTCAATTTTGTACTCGGTTAATTTGTTTAATTTATGCGTCATTTAAATACGCGAACTTTATTTAATGAATATAGTGTTGTTGAATTTGCATACGTTGCAGCATACTTGTTCTCTCAATCTAAATGTACGAAATCTGAATTAATCAGCTTGATATAATTTCCCGAACCCCACTAAATGTTTGTTTTAAAGTTACGGAGTAAAAGCTGCAGACCAATAGATTGTTATTATAACAGTTAGATACTGTTTGTTGCTCGGGGGTGAAGAAAAAGTCCTTAGATGTTCAACTCTCAAAATTTAACTCCAATTAGTGCGTACGCAATTGCTCTTATTTGCATTTTGACATGTAAATTTGATATCGCATGATAGCTGACACAATGGCTTTTGATTTGTTAAATTAACCTGTTGTATCATTATCTTCATATAAGTCTGATGACGATAATAATGGTGATGACAATAATTTTAATAATGACGACGATGATGACCATGTAAATAGCTTTTATCATGAAATTTATAATGATACTCCTTAAAACTAACCTATTACATTCTACATATGAATTATAATATTTTTATTTTATTACCCTTGTTGACGATATATATATATATATACATATTTATACACATATAATAATCAAAAGAATATGTAGGTGTTAATAGACCATATTCTGATTAGAGACATTTGACTCACACAGTTGCCTATATCATAGTTATATATGAATAAATATCTATAAATTCTATAAACGTAGATAATTACGTGCTTCAAATAATTTCATATAAGGTGTGACACAGAAATATAAATAAAATCAAACAATTGCTTTTATTTATTTATACAGATGCATGATTGTATATGAGTTGTACATGCATATACATATATTATATAAGGTGTGTTAACGATATTATATATATATATATATAAATATATATATATATATATATTAGTATCCCTAATCTTTATTTTACATATATGGGCATACATTGATGCTCTAGTCTTCTATAATTTTGGTTAACTTAGGAATGTGCATAGTAATAGTTGTTGTAGACAATTTATATAGGTCACCTATAGTTTGCACTTACTATCCCTTCCTTTCATTCTTTATTTAGTATTAACCTAAGCGTCGCTCTGACATTCAATCTCTTTTTATCGAGGCTTCTAGCTGTCTTTGGTTTATCTTTGCACCCATATTTGGAAATAATTTTTCAGAATTTTTATTCTCAATAAATTGTATATAAATATATATATACACATACATATATATATATATATATATATATATATATATATATATATATATATGTATGGTAAACAGTTTCACTATTCTTTAAAATATGAGAACAAAACAACGTACTCCATCGAATAACATTTAATAATTAATCTTATTTCTACCAGTATCTACAGCCATTTTTCTGGATTCGTTAGTACTAACGAATCCAGCATTTGAAACTCGCAAAGCGCAAACATTTAAAAGATATCTGACAGAAAAAAAGTAGGTGTTTGCCTCTTTTCTCGTTTGATAGACAATGAATATATAGACAAAAGTTTATGCTAGACATGAAATATTTTATTTGAGGCAATGTGTGTTTGGTGACTTAGAAATAAATTTTATATGTATTTAAACCAGACTCTGCTATATGATCACGTACATTTAATAGACGTACTTTAAAACGACAGTTTAGGCTCTAAGGAATATTGAGAAAAAATTCATATTTACCTTATGCTGTGTCTACTACATTCTCACTATGCCCAAATTATCTGCTGCGTTGCTACTTTATATCTGAGTTTCTTTGACAAATAATAATTAGCATTGATCGTATATATATATATATATATATATATATATATATATATATGTATATATATATATATATATATATATATAAAGGGATGGATAGAGAGATTGGAATCAAATTGAGAATAAGAACAGATACACAGGTCCCCGAGCATAAATGTTGTTGAACTGAATGATTTTAAACCAAATGATTGTAGATTTGATCATTGCCCTCATCAATTCTAGCTAGTACGAATTAAACAATGATTGATTGCGCAGGTGATGAAAACACGTATCCCTTTATATTTAACCATCCCGAAAAGAAAAAAAATTCTTTTTGTTTTATAATTGTGTATTAGGTGTTTTGCACCTAGTAACAAATTAGTTCATTTGTGAACAGAAGGATAAACCAAAGGCAGCATGAACGGGAATTATAATCTCATATGCAAATTCGTTTCGTGATTACTGGGGACTCATCCATAGAAGCCGGTACTGTGCCTCATACTCATTATATACTTGGGTGAGTTATGTCCGAAAATTGTACGATTGCAATCTCCTTTACATTGTGTAAACCTGCGTAGTGAAGTTAAATTCATCAAGTTTTCTACAATACGGGTACAAACCAGCTCACTATATATGTAATATATATATATATATATATATATATATATATATATATATATATATATATACCAAACTGTAAAGGGTATCAATACTATAGGTTTTACGTCGGTACCTAATACCAGCACTATGGTTGCCGAGACGGTATATGGTACCAACACAATGGATTTAGTAGTATAAATCGTTACGAAGCAACTATGGGACATTATAGAGGCGAATCTGTGGAAAAAACGTTATTACCTGTAATTGTCTACTAGGCGTTACGCAACTAGTAACAGTCCTCACACAAATATATAGTGGGTAAAGGGCGTAATACTGGTTCCTACTGATGAGTCGCCAATAATATATCTATCGATAACAAAGGGTCATTTTTTTACATTTCGTAATTAATAAATTGTCCTGGCGCTCAATTTACAGTGATTAGATCAAACCTTTCTTAAAGCAGTACTTTCAACTCTGTTGAGAACGCGAAAAGCAATTTATTCCATCGAGGGCTCCAGTTATGGATACTTGTTTTATTTAACAAAATAGGACTTTGAGAGCCCATTAAAGAACTGTCGATTAAATATCTATAACGTAAATCTTGATTTTGATTTAAATGCCAGAGCACTCAGTTGACCGAGATTTAATTAAAATTGAACGTGATCAACTTCTTCTTAATCTGTTATTGAAAAAGTAGACAAAATAGTTAGATAGGCCTTCAGTCATCGAAAATTATATTCTTTACCTATATTCGATATATACTGCTTGTTATATAACTAACGATGATGACAGATCAGCAAATAAATCTTTTTCTTGCTTAATAAGCTACCGCAATAAGTTTACCCCGACTCAATAACAAGTAAGTGGAAAAATCGCTGCCAAAATCTATTCAGAAAGAGGAAGGAAATTTTTAAATATGTCTCCGGCCATTCGAAGTGGTAATTTTTTATTAAAAATGTAATTTCGAGATACAATTAATGATCGGCCGATATATTGAGATAAGATTTTAAATTTTGCTCTTAATTAGTGTCAGCACTCAGTTAACCGTAATATAATGAAAATTAATCTGTTTTGTGTGTGAAAAGCGAATTTGCTTAGAGAGGGCTTTAGCCATTTAAAGTGATCCTTTATAAGAAACTATAAATCTGAAAATTTTATCTTGGTTAAAATGTCAAAGCGCTTAGTAATCCACGCTTTATTTAAATTGAGTAAAAGCATCGGTCCCAAAATCTGTTACGGACATGGTAATCGAAAGTGTTAGAGAGGACTCCAGATATTCAAATTCATATTCTATAACTAAATGCTACATGGAGGACTCAATAAACAATTTTTAGTAATGGGATGTCAGCTTTTAAATGTTGCTATTGATTAAAGTGTCGAAGAACTAAGATAACCATGAGTTATTTAAAGCAGAGCAAAATCTTCATTTCCGAAATGTGTTAAAGAAATAAATTTAAAAATTTTTTAACGTGATCTCTATACATTGAAATTGCTATTCTAGAACTAAATGCGACAAGTGTTTCAATTAAAAGAATGGCGATAACGAGAGATGAGCTTTTAAATATTTCATTTGATTCAAGTTTCCGAACGCTTGGTTAACCGTGCCTAATTTAAGAATGAGCAAAATTTTTATTTTCTTATTCTCTCCATAATGTGAAATGCACATTTTTTCAAAAACCCTCAATACTCTAATCTGTTATTGGACATGGTAAGCGAAATTATTGCAGAGATCTGCAAGCATAGAAATTTGTATTCTGTAACTATTAAAGAACTGGCGATAAAGGTCAGCTCTTAAAAATTGTCCTTTATTTAAGTGTCATGGTATTAAGTTAACAGTAAATTAGTCAAAATTCAGTGACAGCATCGTTTCTCAAACCTGTCCAGGATGTGACTAGCAATATGGTTGGCAAATGTTTTCAGCGATGGAGAACAGATTTTTAACTTTGTGGTTCATGGCGATCCTATTAAAGAGTCACCGTTCAGTAAAATTTATCTATTAAATCTTCTCTTGATTAAATTTAATAGCGCTCAACTAACCGTGTATTAGTCAAAATAAAGCGAATGCATCATTTGCAAAATCTGTTAAAAGTGAGGTAAGCAAAATTCCTCATAAGTTATCTAGTCATTATAAGGTGTGCTCTCTAGTTAAACACGATATGGACGATCCATTAAAGAGCTGGCAGTAAAGCTTGGGCAGCTGCTAAATTTTTATGTTTATTCAAATGAAAAAACGCGCAGTTACCCGTGAATTAAAAATGAATATGTAAAAGAATTATTTCAGAGTTGGTTAGCAAATCTGTTAGAGAGGTGGTTAAGTACTGAAATCTGTATCATTTATTCTAATGCCAAATGAAGGGCGCATTAAGCAACTTGCGATAATAGGTGGTCATCTGTTAAATGTTGCTTTTGACTAAGGTTTCATAGAGCTCAATTAACCGTGACTTAGTCAAAACAGGAAGAATGCATCATTTCTAAAATCCGTTGAAAATATGGTAAGCAAAATTCCTCATAAGTTCTCTAGCCAAACACGATATGGACGACCAATAAAAGAACTGGTGATAAAGAGTGGTCAGCTGTTAAAATTATAGGTTTATTAAAATGTCAAAACGTTCAGCTATCCGTGACTTACCCAAAACTGAACGAAAGAATGGTCTCCTACATATGTTAACGATATGGTTATCAAAATTGTTTTAGAGGTTTTTATTTATTTATTTCACTGCAAAATGAAGGACGCATTAAGGAACTGACGATAAAAAGTGGTCAACTGTAAAATGTTCCTCTTGATAAAGGTGTCTTCGTATGCAATTAAGCGTGACTTAATCAAAACTGAGTTAGGGAACCATTTTCTATATCTGTTAATGATATTGTATGCAAAATTCATCGAAAGTCATTAAGCCATTGACGGTTGTACGCTTCAATAAGTACTGGATTACCAACAAAGAGAGATAATCAAAGATGGCTCCAATTAGGACCTTTAATTCGGGTCATAATTTAACTAATTTGTTACTAGGTGCGCAACACCTAACACATAATTAAATATATAGCAGTTTTCCGCCAAAAACAGTATCTAAAAGTTAGATAGTTTCTTAAATGTTACTCTTGAGAAAAATGACTTAATGAAATCTAAGCGAATGCTTTAATTTTAAAATTTGTTAATGTTTATGCTTGCAACATTCGAAGAGAATTTTCTAGGCATTAAAATGTGTATTGTTCAACTAAATACAAAATCAACAGCCCATTACGGATAAAGCGAAAAATATAAGTCAGCTTTTTAATGTTGATTTTGAATAAAGTTTGCCAGCACGCCATTTTCTGTGACTAAATTAAAATTTGGCGGCTGCATAATTTCCTAAATCTGTTAGTTGTGCGGTAAGCAAAACTCATCGAAAGTTCACCTGCCATTGAAATTTGCGTTCTTTGAATGAATGCAATCTGGCAGTCCATTGAAAATTTGGTGATAAAGAGTGGTCAGCTATTAGATGTTGCCCTTGATTAAAATATCAAAGCGCTCATTTGATTGTAATTTAATAAAGGCTGAATGAAAGTATCATTTCCAAATTCTGTTCCGGTTGGAGCGAGCAGAAGTCCTAAGGAGCTCCTCTGACATAAGAATTTGTATTAATTAATTAAACGTGAAATGAAGGGCTCATTAATATGCGTCCGATTAAATTTAGTTTCCTGTAAATTTTGTTCCGTAGCATTCATCTGATGGTAACTTGATCAAAACTGAGCAAGGACATCGTTTGGCAAATCTATTTGGGATGTTTGATGCAAAATCCTTAGAAAGCTCTCCAATCATCAATATATACATTCTCTATTTGGATACAGAATAGACAGCGCATTATATACGCCAGATGGTGAGAAATCAGCTTTAAATTGTTGCTCTTGGTTAATGTCTCACGGCGCAAATTTAAACTAGTGGTTAAGACAAGCATTATACAGCCTTGGAGGTCAGATTTTGCATTACTGCAAAGGGTGGCCACGTTTTGCACATTTCTAACATTGACAAATATATTATTATAATCAAGGTTGCGGTCTTGATATAAACACCTGACCCATTAATTCTTACATATGTCAGTATAAACTAAGAATTGTATAGTGTAGAAATGGCAATTCAAGACCGCAACCTTGATTATAATAATTGTTATCACCACCCGCGCAACCAATGTTCGTTTAATTGACAAATATATACGGGACTAAGAAGATTGAATTTGAATTTAACTTATTGATATTTCGGTAACTCTGTATAATTAAATACAAAAACACGAATATCATTATGGATGGCAACATTGTGCACAAAATGAAGGGGTTTCAGATTCAAGTGGTAAATCCCTGTGAAATTTCCCAGCAAAATGTGAAATAATCAGCCTACTTATGTAATTCCTTAAATTCTAAACAGTTTAATTTTGCTAATCGAGGAGTCTTCTATTTAACATCTCGACTATTTGTCTATACCAATATAGCAAGTAGTATTTGACGAGTTCACGATGAGATCGAAACCAGCTAACATTTTTAATTGCATTTTCTTCATTGTGTAATGTTTAGTTTATACTGACAACATATATATGATCAATATATTATCACAAAAATCTTCAACTGAATATATATATATATATATATATATATATATATATATATATAATTATTGTAAACTGGCAAGATTTTATTATATATATATATATATATATATATATATGCTGTCAGTATAAATTAAACTTTGAATAAGGTAACGAATGCAATTCATCAATTAAAACTGTTTTACTCATAGTGTGCATTCATAAAGTACGGGCGAATTAGGGCACGCTTGTTTCAAAGACTTGCATCTCAGCTGTTGCATTAACTAAACCGCATACCATCATATTAAATGCTTAGTTTAACCTGCCAATAAATATTAAATAAACACTTGATACGTAGTTTCAATTGCATTTTTTGGCCGTGAATGGTATCGTGTCCGTTCAATAAAAACAAATTTTCGGTGGTTAGTTAGAACTATAGGCCGAAAGTGATGTAATTTATGACCCGCCAAAAGGGGCTCGATTCAAAAAGTGAGTTAGTATATGACTTAAAACCTCCATGTAGAACGCCACATGAGTATCGCAGTGCGTTATTTAATAGACGGAAGCAAACCTGCCAAATTTCAGGTCCCAGCCGCAACAATTCGGGCCAATGACTGATGACTGCCCGCTAAGGACGTAGCCAGTCTACCCGATGACTTTCATATACTTCCTTAATTAAAGGTTTACTTTATAAAAATAAGGTATATATAACGAGATCCTTCTATTTTATTCTCAATCAATATCAACTTCCAAGGTGGCACGGTGTATTTTTGTTAATGACAGAACTGGTGAAGCCATTTGGACTTTGTTGTTGAAAGAGATGTCAAGTGGGTTATACCTAGCGAAAGCGATGACTAAACGAACGAATGCCCAGGTTCCGAAAGAAATGGTTCATGTATATGATGAAATTTCGTTTTATTTTTGCACATGGATGTGTACTATGAAGTTTGTCAAAGCTCGCATTCGAAAAGCATATATATATATATATATATATATATTAATAAATAATATTTTATTACATGTTTACTTTGGCAGCATAAATTAATGAATGCATAATGAAGAAAATGCAATCGATCGAGAAGTCTTGTTTCGTTCGGTTTGGGCAGTCAGGAAATATTTATTAGAATTGCCGCCACCGGGATTCGAGACTGAATATATTTTCTTTCGGCGTTTTTCAACTCTTCCACCACGCCACCCAAACCACTCCCTTCTTGTAATTTCATGTTATACAAAACGAATAGTTATATATCTAATTAAAGTTCGTTGGCGGTATTTTGTTAAATGGATGTAGTCAGTATGCAATCTACATTGCCTGTGAAAACAAATGTGATTCTAAACATTAATCGGTTGAATATTAATTTGAACACTTGCCAGAATTTCGACGTCAGGAATCGATCCAGGGCGTACTTGCTTCAGTGTTTAAAACACATATATTACGTCACTCAATCCGCGCACTACACGTCTACACATTTTCGCATATATAAATATATATTGTTTTAAGTTCTAGAAGTTCTAATTAGTTAAATTTGAAAAAAATAGCAAGAAAGCGCTCACCTATCTTATACACCCATATATAAAGTTAGCATGTCACAAATCGGTTGGTTTTCTACGATCGGTTGTTATTTAGTTGTCGTGAAATTTTTTTCGGTATTTTGATATTTTCAGCAGCGCAGATATATATGTTCTCAGTCACTTCAGCTTAGCATAATTTCATCGTGGAAAACAAAAAAGTGTTTCTATATTAGGCTCTCAGTATGCCTCGTTGCAACTATCCACCTACGAAAAGTCTATATATTTGCTATCAACTTTGACATTCATAAAAAGGCTCCTGTTAAGGCAAAAAGAGATTTTATTCATGTAACCCATAAGCAGCATATCTTTTTAGAATTCAGAAAATTAAATTTCTGATAAAATTTCCATGAGAAGAAGTTTTCACAATTAGAGCTTGAATAGTTGAAACATGTTTTTTTATGCTGTGAAGCACGAGAAATTACATTTCAAGATAATTAGGCTAAAATAGGCAATTGCCTGTGCAACTATGCACCGCATTATATATTTTAGGAGAACCTAGTACTGTTGAAAAATTTCAACTAATTTCGTGTTTTTTTTCAAAACTGTGAATTACTGTTTGTACTTATTTATACAATTACGCGGTCATCAAATTGGAATATGAATGAAGTTACACAAATGAGTGGGTACAAACATAAAATTCATGCCTTGTCAATAATTTCTATTATGCACGAACGCGATTACCTGTGTGGCCTTACAGGCTCAAAATGTCTCGTTTCTATTGATTTAAATATCTAATTTACTCAAATTCGCACGTGAAACATCTTGATCACACGTTTCTCCATTTGTACACTTGCAAAGAAACTTTATTGACGAGTAAAGCGTCAGTTTCGGCTTTCTTGGTCAGCAATGCTGTATACACGAATGTGTGTTTCTAGGCGAGGTCAACACCAAACGGTGTAATTAAATGTTGGACTGCACACAGATTAGGTTCGCATTATTCTGTTTCCATATTCAATGGTGTGTATATCAGTATAGAATTACAAGAACCATTTTGTGTGTATTTGCTTGTGTATGCGACTGCACTAATATTATGCTTTTAATGCCTGGTCAGTTTAATGCACGCCTTTAATTTACTAGCAAAAAGTAAATGTAATAAAGGAATTCTTTTAATAAATTATCATAGAAGTATTTAATTTAACCATAATCACATGTCGTAACGGAAACTGGGCCGCAGCCAATCGGAACCGCATCAAATGTTCTAACATGCGATCGGTAACTGTCAGTTTTAATGGCACAATTATACTTCAGGTGTCAATTATCTGCATTTCCCGCAAATTAAGATCTTAATTTCTTCATTTTTAAACTGGTTTCAATTTTAACGCAAGTTGTGGTATAACTGTCATGAAAAAAATCATAGTTAATGTCATACGGCATATCTGCGAGGTCACAAACACGATCGTGTGCACACACACACACACACACACACATATATATATATATATATATATATATATATATATATATATATATATATATATATATATATATATACAGTAAATTGGCTTTAAAGTCGCATTGTCGAAGACTTTATATGAAGTTAGCTTCACTACTGCAGGTTAACACATTCGTATAGGAGATCTTAAGGTCTAATTTTCCCACATTTCTCACCTGAATATAAAGTTGGTAATGAACATAATACCGGCTTCTTCTAATGAGTCGCCAATGGGCCGGAATCGAATTAGCACGAGATTATACTTCCATTCATGCTGTCATATTTGAACAAATTTGTTTTATATATATATATATATATATATATATATATATATATATATACTAAACCGTTTAAGATTACCAACACTATGGCTATGGTACAAGTACGTGATACTAACATTATGTTTGCCGTGTCGGTACATGATATAAAACAAAATGGATTTTAAGTTAGGCGAAATTTTATCCAAATGTAGAATTATATCTGGTTCTGAACACCTGTTACTCAAAAAAATTCATACACTCTGGCCTTGATCGATATCAGTTATCAAATTTTTCGTTAATTATGATATCATTCAATTAAATATTTAACAGTTAAATACACCTGGTACCAAATTAGTTCAAATATGATCAGATTGATGAACCAAAGACCGCATGAGCGGAACGTAGATTTTCGTGCACATTCGTTTCTTGCTTACTGGCGACTCATCAGTAGGAGCCTGTGTTTGGCCTTTTAACAACTATATATTTTGGTAACGATTGTGGGAATATTTGACTGCACAATATTCAATACGAATGTATATATCTGTAGTAGTGAAGCTACTTTCATATCAAGTCTTCGACAATGCGACTTCAAAGCTATGTAAATATATATTTACTATATATACCAAGTATGTAAAAGGTGCCAACACTATAGCTATTGTGTGAGTATCTGATAATAACACTATGGTTGCCGAAAAGGTATCTAGTGGCAAAGGTGGTTATATCAATATCGCAATTTTTATTCAATTAACTGTTATAACCGCCCGCACAACCAATGTTACTTCAAGTATCTGACTTAGTTAATTTTCCGTGATTGAATTTCAACTGATTTTTAACATGATTTAGACTGCTTGTTTTATATTTCTAAATGACTTCGTTTTAGGCTGGGAAGCTGAACAATTAAATGCACGCTAAATAAAATTATGCCGGGATAAACGATGAAATCAAAGGCTGAAAGACAACAACTATCATTAATTATTTAAATCACGGTTGTGATTTTGATGTAAACACCAGTTCCATTCTATACATACATGTTTCATTATTAACTAAGCATTGTATAATATGAAAATGACAACTCATCAAGTAGACTAGTTTCGTACTTATTGGGAACTCATCGCGTACGGTCCAGAATTTACCGCGGACAGTACGTGATGGATCCGCAATATTGACGTAACCGGTCTGCTGATTGAATTGCATTTTCTACATTATACAGAGCTTAGGTTATACTGACAAATTTCTGTTTACGTCAAGATTGCAACCACGATTTAAATAATTTTCCTCTTCGCCCACGCAATTAATGTTCGTTTAACTACTGTCATTCTATTAGATAGGCATACATCACGTATTTGTATATGTGCATGCATATTCGATACTTTCAATACAGGAAGCAACTGGGAAAAATCCTTTGTTAGTCACAAAACTCATTAGGTAAAATATAAACATTTGTTGCAGAGGGCTCCAGAGAAACCTATGCATTCAAAACAGAATTAAGCGCGTCCCTTCAACGAACTTGATTTCAGCTTAAATTTTGCCGCATATTCGCCATTATATTGCTTTTTTTAAGTGAGGATACATGGGTCGCCACAAATTGATCACACATATGATCTAGTCTATGGACACAGTAAGAATGCCAATTTACACGATAACACACTCCATCAATGATCGAAAATATAATCCTTTTGTAATCACATTTTACGAGGATATCCTATTGTTAATAGGGTTAACAATAATTTAAACAAACGCAATGGAATGCCCTATAGAAATGAATTAATGTACGAAAAAGAGCAGTATTCGTAATCTAAAATTACGAACACCAATAAACTGAAAGTAGTATTCTGTTAATATATGAATAAAATGACTAAACATTAGTCTTACTACAAACAAGACTGGCAAACTAAAAATAATGTCCTGTACACATAATTATCAAATGACTGGTAAACTAAAATTTGCATTCTGTACAAATAAAAAAACATAGCCATGCTACATACATATGTTCCAAAAAACGATTTTATATTTTGCAATACCACCGTTACACATAGACTGCCTAAAAATGTATGGACTACCCTCAGTTTCAAGGCTGGAAGGCTGGTTGTATGGACATGATCTTCAATAATTACTACGGCGACCATTGACGTCGGCTAAAATCTACACACGCAGACAAACATTTTTACTTACGAAACAAACGGGTTACATGAGCATGTGAAGATAAAACGCTCAATCTTCCAGGTCATCTTAAATTCTTATAAAATGCTTCAAATCCGTTGTAACACTGTTTCTTCAATCTTTAAACACTAATTATGCTAGTTCTTCTTAAATTACACGTCAAAAAAATCGCTTTCCGTTTTGAATTTTAAAAATTCTAACAGAAAAGTAAACTCAACTTGTAAAAGTAATCGACCTCTTAAATACAAGATGTGAAGCTATCAGATTTACGGAGAAGACGAAGTTACACATGGGATGCTTTAAATCGAGAAACGACTAGTGGTCCAATTGATGTCTAAACGTATTTATAGTAAAAGGGACACAACTTGGAGGAATGCAACAAAAATTACATAAATGTAGAACTTGTACGTAATCAAGATGCCAGGTTCGTTTGGTTACAATAAAGTTATAATTCTTAAACCCGTAAACGAGACAAAAAGAAGCAAGTTTCATATTTTTGAGCTAACGAACGTTGCGCAAATTAACGTCAAGTAACAAAAGCGGTAATCAGTGAAGGTTGTGCAACATTTCTTTAAATTAAGTTTGCAGGCTTGTAGTAAACACAAATTTCGATGTATTTAACCAGTCGTCGAACAACATAGCAAAAAACTACAATCAGTTACACGTTCTGGCTGTAGTTTTGCTCATTCAATGATTGTTTAATTTTTTGCAACATTTATTGTTCGACCATTAATTGTAATATCTCCAGTGTAATAATTTTAACTCCATGTGATGTAATTACTTTTTGTTGGACGAAATTAACATAAAGGATATAAATAAAGTCCACACAAGTCCTTAAAATGTGAGCAACTTTATTTATCGCATTCAATGTTTAACAGTATTCCATATAATTATAATACCGCCAAGAAACTTGTTACTTCGTATCTGAATTGAATGATGAAGCAAAAACGTGCATGACTGCAGTTCACAGCTTACTCTCTCACAAAAATTAATATGTTCAAAATTCCCACGTGAATATTTATCCTAGCGTTTACCATAAATCTAATACTTCTAATTTAATGTAATATTGCTTTTTTGTACCGTGCTGTTAAGGGACTCGTGACCATGGCCACCAGTTTGGAAACAACACATTTCGAAGCGTCGCCTTTTGTCAACATCTTGAAATATGCGTCACAATTAGTAATAATGAATTAATCAATCGACAATTCTAAATGCTCGATAAATACACATGCCTGATTATAGGACTGATTAGATTGGTGTTATTGTTAGGAACATGTAAATTTGCGAAAGTGCATAGTCGGCCTGTGGGAGGACCACAGTTACGAGGTTAGTAAAAACATGGAACAAAAACTATATTGATTAATTTTATCGTATTTAGAGACAAGATTTGGAAATAAATCATCTGACAATTTCCAAGGATGAAATAAACTATTTCAAATCACTTTGCTTTACTAGATTGAATATTAGAAGTATAAAATGGCTTGACGCGTCTAGCAAATATGTACTTCGAAGTGTATTTACTATTTCAAATTACATAAAAGGAGACGCGCATTAGAAAACAGACTCCTTTCCGTTTAAATAAATAAATCTGAGGTTATATGTGTGCTTGTTGAAGCTTTAAATCGGGCACTTAAATATAAATACAAAATAATTTAGTGTCTTACGCCATCAGTTGGATGGTAACTGATTTTATAGGTAAACTCAAAACCGATGTTATCATTAGAATGGATGGAACATTATTGGAAAAACGTTTACATCAGCTTTATTCGTAAAAGAGGAACACGAGAATGGATAGTCATGTGAAGTGTCACATTAGACATTGTTTTAGATCATTTTTTAAGATGTGATAGACTTACATAATGTGCTTAGTCCACTCATAGAACATGACTCCAGAGGAGGAATATTAGACGATATATTTTGAATTGATTTAATCAAACGCCACTGACAACTTTTGAATTATTTGGTGTATCTCAATATTTGGAAATACCAGTTGGCGTACACAGTATAAATACCTAGATTAAATTAGTTCATTTATGACAAGAAGGATAAACCAAAGGCAGCATGAACGGAAAGTATAATCTCATGCACATTCGTTTCGTGCTTATTGGCGACTCGTCAGTATTAGCCGGAATTACGCCCATTAACCACTATATATTTGATAGAAGAATGTGGAATAATAGGACGGTACAATCTCCTAGACGAATGTGTAAACCTGTAATAGTGAAGCTAATATAATCTGAAGTCAACGAAAATGCGACTTCAATGCTAACTCACACTATATAATTTATATACCGAGTCTGTAAAGGATACTAACACTATGGCTATTGTGTTAGTAACTGATACCTCTTTTAAAATCGATGAGTACCGGATACTAACACTATGGTTTCCGAGTCGGTACATGATAACAACCTGATGGATATAAATTTATGCTAAAGTTCACCCAAATTGAGAATTACAACAATTTCCGAACACCTGTTACTCAGTTAAACCATACACTCTGGCCTTCATCGATATCAGTTATCACATTTCGCGGTAAGCATGACATCATTCAATTCAATAGATTACAGTTAAATACTGTTTGTTGCGAAGAACTAATATATATGCAAGTATGTATTAGGTTTTGCGAACCTAGTAACAAATTAGTTCAGTTGTGACCAGAAGGATAAACCAAAGGCAGCATGAACGGAAAGTATAATCTCATGCACATTCGTTTCGTGCTTACTGGCGACTCATCAGTAGGAGCCGGTATTACGCCCTTTAACCACTATATATTCGGGTGAAGAATGTGGGATAATAGGACGGTACAATCTCTTAGACGAATGTGTAAACCTGCAATAGTAAAGCTAACATCATATAAAGTCTACGACAATGCGACTTCAACGCTAACTCATACTATATAACATATATACCGATTGTGTTAAGGATATTAACACTATGGCTATTGTGTTAGTAATCGATACCAACATTATAGCACTGAAAAGTTACATGGTACCAACATAAAGGACATCAATGTATGCTATAGTCCACCGAGATTGAGAATTAGAACTTTTTCTGAACATCTGTTACTCCAGCAAATCCATACACAAAAAACGAATGTGCATGAGATTATACTTCCTGTTCATGCTGCCTTTGGTTTATCCTTCTGGTCACAACTGAACTAATTTGTTACTAGGTTGGCAACGCCTAATATATACTTGCATATATGTTAGTTCTCCGCAACAAACAGTATTTAACCTAGATTAAATGTCTTTATATATATATATACATATATATATATATATATATATATATATATTTGGTCAGTATTGATTTAGCAAGATATGATGTATATGTTATGCTTGGCTTAGTTTATACTGGGAAATGTATGTATAAAATTGGACTGGTGTTTATATGAAGATTTCAACCTTGCTCTAAATAATTTTTATCACTGCCCGCGCATCCAATGTCCGTTTACTATTTTTTTGTTGATCTGCTAGTTCATTCATAGTGATGTGTATTTAATTCGTAATAATATATGCAGACTCTGGTGAAACTCAGTCTACTGAATCTTATAGCATTCAATAATATTATTAATCATCTGTTTATGGATGTCGTTAACATAGGAAATAGGAATTTATGCAGAATTTCAATTGATAATGAGCAAATTTCAAATACATTTCTAGAGGACCTTGATGAATTCATTTTAAATTATGCCAGTTTTACTTTGTCAACAACAATAGAAAGAAATCCTATCGCTTGTAGCACAGTCCACTATAATGCAGAACGATAGGATTCAGACGACATAAATAAGTAAATCACCGCAATGGCAAGTGTATATGACAATGTAATATCAGAAATTTCACCATAAGATGACTTACGCTTCTACTTAAAGCTGAGCTATGAGCATTTTAAAGCGAGACATACGCGATTAAAGTGTATAAAGCGGGACAAACACTTGAAAGTCATTTAAAAGTCACCTCAAAATGTGCACTAAAGATGCCTATTTCCCTTTTGATTATCAATAAAGATGCAGAAACAAAAAGCATGATTAAATTCTATAACATCATAAACCACCAAATTTATCTTACATTCGAGTGCAACATTACACAACCTAACGAATTGCCTACCTTGACGTACTTTTTATTATGACCGGAAGGTAGTAGTTTTAAAAGAAAAATATGACCAGCACATCCATTATTACAGTGCTATCACAATTTCTGAAATGTGAAATTTAATATGCAATTTGTCCTACAAAATAAAGAAAATCTGTTCTGAAAAACATCCATGTCCACAACTAGTGGCAGTCAAAAAGAAAACGAGTATAAAGTAAGCTTTGTGGAAAGAAACATCAAATAGAGGAACCAAAAAAGTGATGAATCCGCACCCAACCAAATTACGATATATGCCAGTGGAGTCGCGATTCGAAATATTTGTTTAGTGATTTAAAAAATCAGTGCCGTTTCCAATGCGCAATACACAACTGACATTTCCTATAGCAACAAAACGCCTATTGAGCATAAATGTGATAATAGGCCTTTTTCGATCGAGCTTTCTAAAAATTGTTTATAATGAAAAATAACTGCTCAATGCGCCATGAAGGCCGGACTGGCAGTCTACTGTAAATGAGAATTCAGGAGGACTTTAGACAAAGTACAGCGGGAAACTAGAGATCGACTCTGCAATAGCTGAAACTAATTTTATAATAAAAGCATTAATCCAATCATATATATGCAGTTTTTGTAAGATTTGTATAATACAGAAAATGCAATTCAGTCAGTAGACCAGTTTCTTACATACTGAGAACACTTCATCTACGGTCCAGAGAGGGATCGAACCCGAACACATCGCTTTAGAGTCGGTGACTTTAACCAATGTGCCATCAACTGCAGGCTACACAATATTTTCAATTTTATACTAAATTATATTCTTTGGATAGAATTTTCTTCAAAATTGAGCCTATATGTAGTTTCTTTTGATCTCAATTTCCAACTAGCCACCTCCAATTTGTCATCATTGAACAGACACCACACTATCTGGGGACGTGATATAGGATTGAACATGTACATATTTAAATGAATATTGAGTGCGCGAGCAGAGATCAAGGTTGCGATCTTGATAATAAAATCTGTCAGATTATGTCCATATATTTCTCAGTAAAAAACAAGCATTTTATTGTGTAGAAAAAACAATTCTTCCAGATAATCGGTTTTATCCTTATTGTGAACTAATCACGTACTTTAAAGAATTTGCTACAAACAGGACTCGAACCTGGGAAAGTCTGCTTCTAATCTGTTGCTCTAACCACTGAGCCACCCTGTCGCATACTACACGCAATTTTCACTTAGCTAACTAATATTTCTGGGTTAGAATTTCCTTTAAGTTGTGGCAACAATTCTTGAAATCAATCACTTTGAATATAAATAGTCGTCAAACAACATGAGTTACTACCATTATCTAATTATTGATTGCGCATGTGGTGCTAACAATTCTTTAACTCAAGTTTGAGAGCTTCAAGTAAATACCAATCCCAATGTATTTAACAAGTAGTTGAACAACGTAGCAAAGCTACCGCCATTCTCACGCTCTGACGTGTTTCGACCCTCCATGTGCATCATTAAATTACGACGGCAAACTGACTGGCGTAGATCAAACCGCATTGAATATATAGGGAAAACAAATTAGATATGCGGCTCTCACCTCTAGTAGTCTTGCATAAATTTTATCTGATTGAAAATATCTGGTGCACAAATTCTATGCAATCAGGTATATGAACTTTATGCAGCATTCAGAAAATGATGAAGTTTAGCAATTTATTAATCCGTGTATAGTGTAGAAAACGCAATTCATCCAGTAGACTGGTTTCTTCCTTATTTGATACTTATCATGTACTGACAGGAATTTGTCGCGGACAGGGCTCGAACCTGGACAAAAGGTATACGAGACTACTAAATGTGAAATCCGGATATCTAATTTTACTTTCTATATATATATATATATATATATATATATATATATATATATATATATATATATATATGCATTGCGGTTTGATCCTTGCTAGTCAGTTTGCCGTCGTAATCTGATGATAATCACAGAAATGCGTTAGTACGTGTGACGGGCGTTACTAATACAATATTTTACGACTGGTAAAATGCAATGAAATTAAGTGTTCAATTCAAGCTCGAAAACTTGATTGATAGAATTGTTGTCATTACCCGCTCAATGAATGATTATTTAATTAAAACGATACTTGTCAAGAACACAAATAGTGAGAAATTGGTTTTGTGTTTTATGAATTTTCATACTTAACCATATGATTTTTTGCAATAAATGCGACTGGCAACACCGCCTTCAAACTTTATTTTAAGCAGATTGGGAACCAGATTTATTAACTTTTGCTATAAACATAATTCTGCAAACAAAACCATTTTTCTCGTGTTTTGTATTATCACTGGGCTTCACTTGCACAATGGGAAATGATGTCTGGTTCTATTTATTCTACTTGAAGATTATTGGACTCATAATTTTTAATTTAATTATTTCTATTAATTTATTTCATTTGATGTGATGGAACGAAATCAATCTTGAACAATATATTATGCTTTGGTAAATTCTTACCAGTAAATAAATAGTGACTTATTAGCAGGACTTCCTTTTAATGATTTAGAAAGTGAATCCGTACAAACGGAATTTTTAATTTTTATAATTATTGTCCATAAAATTGCCGAATATTTCGATGCATGGGTAAAAATTCATATTTAGCTATTTGCATAAAATGGCTTACAAGACAGGCTGCGCACAGCTTCGCTTAGTTAATGCGGTATTATTGCCCTTCTCAAAATCATTTTGCAACATGTGATACAAATTTATGTTTTTTGACGGTGAAAATCATGGATTTGTTAATAAAATTCATGTAGAATAATTATCAAAAATTTTTTTAAATCCTGCTTTTTCAATAAATGGTTAATATTTAACTAACCCGTGTTGGAGTCAAATATTACGTAGAATTTTCAGACATGCGTAAAGAAATGAAATATTTGCGTTATTAAAATTCAAAATACATCGAATTATATCCCTCCAATAAAGAGTTATGCTGAAATGCATTACGCAAATTGTACTTAATTATGCAAATATTAATTAATTACGAAAGTTATTGAAGTTGGGAATTATTGATTGCTCAGATGACGAGAAAAATATTCAAAACAACTTTTAGAAATTGCCATTAAGCACAATTTTAATATTTATTGAGTTGCATAAAACAGCAAAACTATTATCTCACACGTACTTTTGACCTATCATGGTTGTCATTGTAATAAGGCGAAAAATTTGACAATATGAATCAAACTGAAAATATATAATTTTATTAGACAACAAAATACTGTTCACACTCTTAATGCCTTTACATCCATTTTAATTCATGAAAATATACGCTACTCAGTTTATTTGCAGTCATGATAATAGAGTTTTTTCTTTCACCAAACGTTATGCGTAATTCCATTAAGCAATCATTGATTCTACATGTGATAATAACAGTTATTTGAGTGTACTTTGTGTTGTTGATTTTATTCAAATAAGAACTAAATGCATTTGGGTAAATCCTTTCATAGGACATAATCAAAATATGTGTAACGAATTAAAGAATAAGAAGATGATTTTATCATAATTATTTTGTTAGTATGAAAGGAACATTGCAAAATCAGTTTGTCAACTTAAATACAGTTTCCCCTATAGGCCACAGATCAGTATTTGCCGAAATTCCGTCGACGGTTATTTGAATCTGGGCGCGATTAGTTCAGATTCTTGCAAATTATTCCCAACACCACCGAAGCCAAGAACTGCATTTAATAATTAGTTTTTAGCAACCAATGATTTCATTTCTTTCTATCATGTCTTTTATGTTCTGGTACATTGCTTTTGATCTATAGTTACAACTAGATATCTTCGATTGCTCATTGTAATAAAGACCTCTTGCCCCCTGGAAAGTGATATTAGATTTATTTACGATGGCAAGATTTGAGTATATACGTTTCGTCGTTATAAACTAATTATTGAATAATATATACATTGCAATACCTACTTAGTTTTTACTGACAAAGGTATGTACATAATGGGGCAGGTGTTTATATCAAGATCGAAGCTTTGATTAAATTAATTTGTGTCATCACCCGCGCAACCAATGTTCGTTTAATATCTACACCAGTGTTGGTTTGTATTAATTGCACACTCATGAATTGTAGTCAAACCTTTTGCGGATGATGTTTGAATATGTTAAAATGTTGGTCAGAGTCATTCAACTTCTCCTCCACTAAAAATAAGGCTTCCAAATCGTGGCCTTTGTCCCATATGAAATAAATTATAAGTCTATAAACCATGATTTGTTGATAATCATTGCTGATGACTCGTTTAATCTGTGCTATACAGACGATTATTAAGAGGATCCACATCAAGTAAAGACTGATGGAAAAAATATAAATTTGGGTAGGATGGAAAATTGGCTACAACTCGCCGCATTGTTTCGTAAGGGATACGTGGCAAGACTATAAAATATGTTCTTCCGTGTTTAAATGTTGCTGTGGCAGCTTTCCAAACAAACCATGTGTGACGTGTAAGGACGGAACTATTCTTCTTAGGGATATGTATTTGCTTTCTTATGCACCGCTTACATTATACCGACAGCATACACATTATCCAATCATCAAATTAAACTTCCGTTTAATATGACACTTCCATATATCATAGTGGCTGTGTTACAATAACAGAACTCGCGATGTCTTGTTCGAATTTTAGATCGAAAGTGGTTCATGCGAGAAGGCAGCTAAATAAACAAATGAAAAAAACTATAGTAGGTACACTACTAAAAATTGAATACAATAAGCATCATCGGTAGCGTAATGGATGAAGGTGTAAAAAGCAGAATATATATATATATATACATATATATATATATATATACATATATATATATATATATATATATATATATATATATATATATATATATATACTATATACGTATATAAAGCTAGGCAAAATAAAATGAAACTGATTAGCTGGAGAATGTGTTTTCTATTGTTATAAAATTGGAAGCTGTCTAGTTTGTCGAGCTTATATTCATACTTCGTTGACTCTCATTTATTGAAAATATCGATTGTACTTGAGGAATTTCACTTCTTGTGTTTGCGTAGAAATTCTTTTCTATTGCATTTACCTGGTGCGCTTGGTTGACCTTTCTCGTCTAACTTGCAAAGAACACACAACAGGGATTATTGACAAAATTCACATTATTCTGTCGCTTATTTTCTAGTCAGTTTTATGTGAAAATTTATTTGTCAAATAATGTAACTGGCTGGAATTTAACGTTTAAGTTGTTCTGATGAATAAAATTTCAATGTTTCGCTATATACTGATATAAAATATTAATTCTTAATATGTTTTGAAAATGTATAACATTTTATAATCTATTTCAAATGAGAATGTTCGGTGAATTAGTGCTAATTACATTGGAAGAATAAAATATTAAGCGATAAGTTATTGCGTTGGTGGTACGTGCCACTTCAATTTCCTTATCAGCGATGAAAGTTTAATAAATTCAATATTTTATTTTGCTAGGCCTAAGGCATTTCATGACTTCCGTCAATTCTTCAGGTTATAATTAAGTTTTTTTCCTTCTCCAAACATGACACGAAACTAACGTATTCTGCTCATACCTTGTTTTTAAATGCACAGGTGTATCTCTCACAGCCTTTAGCTCCAAAAACATTAACCGTTAGGAATGCTGTCTGCAAAATTATACGCGGTTACAAATACATTATTTATCAGCTTCTGAAGCGGCGACCTAAATTATTCTATTTAGTCATGATTAAGGTCATGATTGAGAATAATTTATATTCAAGAAAATTTTGCCAGCATACAGGAAGCACTTATGTCACAGTTCATTTTAGCAGCCATAAAATATGGCCACATTGTTGTCGATAACGCATTGTGACGGTATGTAGCTTCTTTTAGCCATTAGGAGAACTGTAAAATGCCGTACGACGTCACAAATTCAGTTAGGAGCCAATATGGCTGAGATTAGCACTGTTGGGGTCCCTTATTAGGGGCGGTATTGCGTTCTCCGGCAAATGCCGAGAAAGTTAGTTAGTTTAACTATGTCTAGAAATACTCCTTGACACTTGAGACCAGCTCTGGTAGACTGGCTGTTGTTCTTTCTGTTGTGGCGTTGACATCAGTGGCGAGAGACTGTGTGAAGGCTGAGTAATGTCTCGCTGAAGATATACGGTAACTGGCACACGTGAAGGTCCAACAAGTAAATTTTGCTACGTCTCAGTAGTTGTGCAGAAATAAGATTGGCGTGACTTAAATTGACACTGTGTGTGAAGCAAGTCCAAAATTCAGTGTAGGTGAAAAGCCAGTATGACAGAAAACAGTACGCGCACGTAGCGCTCAGCAGAATGCAAACGTGATAACTGACTGGCAGCGTAAATTCACCGTTGTTAAATAGCTTTAAAATGAAAGCTCGCACGCCATTGGTTAACGGAAAATTTCGCTTGTTTTAATTGGTGCCGCATAATTTGAATTTGAATTTCATTTACGCAATATGTCGGCGAATTGTTATTGAGTTGTTACAGGACCAAATTATTAACCGCTTATGAGCGTGTTTGCAAACGCTTTCCATAATATTGATTTACTGTTTTCCTTTAGATATCAACGAATAGGATGTAACAATTAATTTTAGACATTGTTAATCGAACTGTACAAAGTAGAAGCATTTGAACGATGCTCAATATTCCTACCTTGCCTTTATCTATTTTTATTGGTTAGTTGATAGAACTAGTAGAAGGTATATAGCATTGAATCATAGTATAGGATTATTTTTTACAATTAAAAAAGGTTACTATATTTTCGTTTATTTTATGGTGAAGTAGGTTACTACTAAGCTGTGCCTTACCAATTCCAGCCTCGTTTGCACAAATTACTTAAAACAGAATTTTTTCTTATAGAGGCAAAATTGCAGTCATATTATTTAATTAAATTGAAGACTCTGATCATATGAAGTACAGTTCTTACAAAAATGGTTGCTTTCATCCTGTCACATAGCTAGCCTTTTACCTGTGGAATAGCATGTACGCAGATAGAAATATTTATTGGATTCTTGCAAGCCAGTATAATATACTGTTAATGAAATTTAATTACTTATCATTGATATTGATGACTTATGCAGATTTAAATACGCATTAATCAGTATTATCAGAACATCAATATAAAAATATTTGTTGAAAACAAATTTACCAGTCCATCTAAGTAAACAATATGCTTGTATGTGTCATAAATAATGGCTGTCTCTTTTATTTAATTACCTCATAAAACCGACCTGTAATTACATTTCTTTAAGTCATGTGTGCGAGCTTGAAGTAAACATCAATACCATTTAATTTCACCACTCGACCAACAATCTAGCAGAACGCTTTAAATCAAGTTTGCGAGCTTGAAGTAAACACCAACCCCATTGTATTTAACCAGTCTACGAACAACATAACAAAACTACCGCCTGCTGCAACGCACTGACGCGTTTCGACCTTCCATGATCATCTTTACATGTTCGGTGCATATTATATATAATGAGTTGGCTTTTAAGTTGTATTGTCGATGACTTGATATGAAGTTAGGTCCGTTTCTGGGTGAATACACACTGGTATAGGAGATAATATTGTCCAAATGTCCCACATTTCTCGACGAAATATATAGTGAGTATAGTGGGTACTACTGATTCCTACTGATGAGTCGCCAGTAAGCATATAACTCAGGTGTACATGAGATTTTACCTTTCATTCATGGTGACTGTGGTTTATTGTTCTGGTCCTATTTGAAGTAATTTGTTAGTAGGTACGCCATAGCCTATACAAACTTACATATGTATCAGCTCTCAACACTAGACAATATACAAGTAATGAGAAGGCTTTTTTCCTAAGAAGATTGCTATATTCCGAATTATCATTAAAACGTTACACCCTTTCTTCCTTGAACGACGTTTCTCGATTTTCCAAAACAACATTACTCAATGATATTTTAGTACAAGCATTGCAAGTGATATCTAAGTTATTATAGCTACCAAATATAATAAAAAATATTTAGTTTGTACTCTTTTTAGTTCGATAGCATAAATGGCATCTGAAATAATTATTATAACACTGAAAAAAGCGTCTTTCATGATGGATGAATGTTAGTATAAACGTTTTTTGTGAAATTTCCGATTTTTTGAAAATATGACGGTCACATTTCTAAATTCTTCGTAGGTAACCTGTTCGATAGTGAAAGAAATTTATCTGCAAATTTTGTATCAGAATTTTAATATTTTCCTAAGTTAATTTAATTGAAGGAACTTTAATGTGGCTTGTAATATCAATAAGTATATAAAGGTAGCGAAATTAATTAAAACTGTCATAATTCAGCGGTTTTTAACTATGGCCTTAAGTAAATCATTAATAAATTTGAAATTAACAGGATGGTTGGTCTTATACTGAGATGTCGTTATTTAAACATTTTCCATGTTTAGTTAATCGTTTCAATACCACTAACGCTTATATGTTCTATCCTACTATAGCACAAAATGGCCATTTTATTCGAGAGCCATTTCGTGATTGTTTGACTAGAATGAACAATAGCCTATGACATACACGGCTTAGAAGCAATATAAATGTTCAATCAAAAAGGCAAACCCGGAAAACAAATTTTGAAAAATCTTTAACAGTAAGCAAACACCGAACTAAAATAAGAGTGGAGCAAAACCTACACCAAACTTTGCTAAAAGATTGGCTCCTCACGCACTGTGACAACTGTTGCTTATTTTTATACTTTCTTGTATGGGCTGGACGAGCTTATAATATTTCAAGACATTTTTCATTCATTTTTAACTATACCACTGCATAAATGTTATTTTTTCAATACGAAGCTCACAGACATTGAGACTACATAGCAATACCCAACTCAAATGGGATTTTTAATTTCAAATTTGTGAAAAT